>JAOSBO010013168.1:0-12753 GCA_027563915.1 Erythroxylum rotundifolium
TGTAAGTTCAAAGGCACCAATTGAAACAGTAATAGGTCTTCCCTCTGGTGTAGGGTTTTCGCACCCTCTTACAACAATGTTTCCACAATAGCTAAACTTGTAGAGGATATAGTGAATGAGTCGCTAGATTTAGTATGGAAGACTAGCTCTCCAGATGAACTACCAGTACGAAACGGTTTACCTAAAACACAATCAATATAGAACTTAGATATTGTCAGATTAATAAACCGTTAAACGAACCGAAATTGGAGTGACATGCATACATGAATGATTAGATGAAGTATATGGAATTGACGAATTTTCCAAAACAACTGATTTTCCTAATCCTTTACAAACTGTTGTGACATCACTCCCGCCTCTATAGGCATACATGTAATCTTTGAGATTCAAGGAAGCTTAAAACAACATGTAGTATATACCATCAAATGTGAATATATATAATAGCTTCATAAAAAGAAATGAGATGTACATAATAAAGATAGTGACGTTGTTTGGATGATAGTAAACACCTTGAAGTAGAAGATCGGCCATGGAAGGCAAACGATGATTAGTGTATGAAGTGGAGATTTTTTCTGCATTGTTTATTTTTCAGTAGGGACAATTTTGCCACACTCCTCCCAACGAAATAAATTAGGGCCATCCAGAACTAGTCACCATGTTGTCATTCCTTGATTAATAATTTTAAGAGGTATATTCTACAAATGTTGATTTAGAATAAAATGATGATATGTTCAACTCTAATTTTGATGATAAATGAAAGTAGTCCAGTTTAGTACTTATACATCTTCAATGTCCCTAATGATATGAAAGTTATCCTTACTAAAATATCAAAAATCTAATGTGTAGTTTGTATCATGCAAAATTTAGAATTTAAAGTAGAATAAACATGACGATGTTCTTGATATATAGAAAATAGTATTATCTATATTGAGCTATATTACTATTAATGGAAATGAATTAAAGTAAAATACTTTTGAAGACCTTTCGTCAAATAGTTATAATGCTTTGATGAGGGAAGCATTAAAGGTCGTTAGGAAGAAGCCAACCTATATGCAAATAACAAAGACAGACAGTAAGTTATTCACAAAACACAACCAAAAACACTTCTCATACATCAAATGCATAATTAAGAACTCACAATAAACACCTAAAGGTATAAGTTAAACTTAGCTCAACTTCTTTGATGAAAGTATAACAAAAGAATAATACTGATTTAGTTAATAATGGTTCTTCGATGGTGATGACCACAATACAAAACCTAAATAGAAGAGAGGATTTTGAGAAATATTGACAGCTTGAACGAGAATGGAGTAGCCTTTTATTGTGGTTATCATTGAAAACCTAATACAAAACGACATCGTTTTTTTTTGTTTACGGAAATGATGTCGTTTATTATTTACTGTAGTTGTTTAGGAGTAGTATTGATTAATTTGCTATAATCTATTGTATTTGGTCGACAAACATTAGATGTAGTGACCAATACATAGTTCGTCACCAAAGTCTGCGGGTTCATAAATAATTTTTAACAAATTTGTTTTTCTATTCCAAATAAAACATAATTTGAATCAAAAATTAAATTATTTAGTTGAAAACTATTTGCAAATTAATTTATTGACCGTTCAAATAAATTATAATTGACTTACAATTTTCAAAAAATTATGCATTATGATTATTATAATTTCAAAAAAGTACTTTAAAAATTATACATTTTAATTATTGTAATTTAGAAAAACCAAATTATAATAATTTAACTACACATTGTAATTGTAACATCCCACTATCATAAAGTATATACCCAAACATCCAGAGGATATTCAAGTACATATCCTATGATAATGGCATGCTAGAGTAGTCATGTTCTCTTATATGACATCATACAGAATACACGATACTTAAAAGCTCAACTCTTCATTTCATTCATTCACAAAAGTTTACATTGTAGTAGTGCTTTCAGTTAACAAATATTTACATTACCAAAATGTGGGAAAGTTTACAACCCTTTATACACAAGTTCTATATGACATAAGAAGGATATAAAAATAACTATAACTCCTCATATGCCAGCTAACAGATATAGGTATTCATGTGAATGTTAAAGAGGGAAAAGTGTCAGGGTTGAAAAATCGTGATTGTCATGTACTTTTGCAATAACTATTGCCTGCTGAAATATGTAGGTATTTTTCGAAGGATGTGTCCGATACTTTGGGTAAATTAGGAGACTTTTTTAAGTAATTATGTTGCAAGATAGTTAAAATTGAAGAGCTTGATAAAATGGAAAAAGACATAGCATTGATTCTATGTAAGCTTGAACTGTTGTCCTCCACCAATGAAGCAAAACTTTGTGGACTGGTTCAATTTCGATGGATGCTTCCGATTGAAAGGTAATTCATATTAAATTCAACAAGTTTTTTCTATGTTATTTGTTTATAACAATTACTAAGTTTATAACTGTTTATGTACAGGTTTTTATGTTATCTTAAGTATTATGTATGTAATAGAGCTCGACTAGAGGGGTCTATTGTAGAGGCTTACATAGCAAATGAATGTTTAACTTTTTGTTTACTATACTTAACTGATATGGAGACAAGAATTAATAGACTAAAACGTAACTTTGATTTTTATGATGATGGTGGGTTGTCCATTTTCTCCTACAAAGTTAGGTCACTTGGTGTGGGTAAATATGTGGAGTTAACTAAAGACAAATTCGAAATCGCCCATTGGTATATTTTGAATAATTGCGAGAAAGTTGATACATACATAGAGTATATATATTCCTTTTCATTCAAACAATTATATTACAATTTTCTTCATTCATTCTAAGATCTTATTGTCGTTATCTTTTTCAAATAGAGAGCACAAAGACACATTCGTAGCAAAGGGATTATTAATGTTGAAGAAAGACATAGGTAGAAGTTTGTATCATAGTTTAGAAATTGAGTAAGTTTCATATCGATTACATATTATGAAAATATGAGAATATGTCTCATCCTCATATTTATTTTCAATTTGTCATACAGATAACATGGTTACATAACCATAACGTACAAGAAAAGACAATAACATTATATAGTTTGACATATGGACCTCCTATTTGTGGGAAGAAATATATAGGTTGCATTGTTAATGGGGTGAGATTTCATATACAAGATCGAGATAGTCAAGTTAGAAGTCAAAATAGTGGGGTTATCGTTAAAGGATGTAGTGATGACGAAATCACTAACTTCTACGGTGTCATCTCTTAAATAATAGATTTTCACTATATCAAAGATAAGAAGGTTATTCTACTTAAATGCAAATGGTTTCATCTAATTGAAATGAAAGTGAACTAGCATATTACTAGCATAAATGTTAGTAAGACATGGTATGATAATGATCCTTTTGCCCTTACAAGGTAAGTCAAACAAGTTTTCTATATCAACGATACTGTATTAGGCAGCAATTAGAGGTTGTTCAAAAGTTTCAACAAAGGATTGTCTTTGATTTTTGTGAAAGAGATATTAGTCAACTAGATGAGGATGCAGATGAATTCTATCAAGATATTGGATTTGTGTTCAATAATGAAGGCATTCTAGTAGAAGATGCAGATATATCATCATTCTATAGGAGAGATGTCGAGCCAATATAGTTTAACTAGATCAAGTCCAAGCCCGTCTTATCTTACAAACAGAAGAAGACTATACTCAGGATGACTTAAATGGCAATGATGATACTTTGCTCGAATATATAAGTGATGAAGAAGCCAATGATAATGTACTTAATGATAATGATTTTTAAAATCTTAACCATGATGAATGTAAATAATTTGTTTGTATTATTTGAAATGTTATGTTCATAGTTGCCTTATGTTGTTGATGTTTTGCTTATGTTAATTTACGATGACTAGACGCATATTTTTAATGTTTCATTTATGTGTTTGCAGAATGTTATGCTGAATGTTTAGTATTTGACTACTGATCTACTTATATTCATGTGAAAAATTAATGTTTGAGTTAAGATTATATGTTGTGTTTATATTTTGTTTTACATAGGTTCAATATAATGGCACCTGATAGAAACAAGGGAAATATGGTGGTAACGACTGAAGAAGTTCCTCCCACACAACAACCATCTCAATGTAACCCCATTGTTCAATAAACAACAATTGCATCCTCGAATAAAGATAGTCACCAATAACCTTTACCAATATCGTTTGTTAGTAACGAGGGATCTTCAAGTCTATTATTGTTAAGAGTGTTTTTCTTATTATGATTTTTTTCTTTTCAGGTTCCAATACTGGCATTAGAAAATGAGGTAGAGGTATCACAAAAGGATCTGAGTTGCAATGGATGAATGTTGGAATGAACAGAAAGTTGTCTGACCATTGACCTCACACAATGTCGCCCTTTGGATAAGATGCAATATGCAAATTGTCCAGTGAGTTGGGCATCGTTGTGAGGAATGAATTGCATTGCTTTCAGCATATTAGGCAGTTAAAGGTGAACAACTTGCTCTAAAACGCTTTGGACAAAGTTTCGGAAATATTTTAATTCAATTGATTATAAGTATTACGATTTTACTTAACAAAAATAGTAAATTAACTTATACAGGTTCTTCACAGATGAAGCTCAATATCGTTGATGTCGACAAGCTTGAGGTTTCAAGCTGTGTTAGTTCACTGTTAAAACAAATGGTGAAGGATCATCAATATAGACTTCATAACTATTATCAATCTTTCCTTTCCAATAAAGAGGCAAGGAGACACGTTTCGGAATGGGTGACTCTAAGAAATTGGAGTGAAATGTGTGATTATTGGGTCTCAAGAAGGTTCATGTTTGTTTTTTCTCTCTTCTTGTTTCCTTCGATTAATTTTGTTTATACATTTCATTACTACTTCTCTTAATTTAAGAAAAGTGTGAGAAAACCAAGGTGAACAGAGTAAAAATGAAAACTCCTCATAACACCAACACTAAATCATTTGTTGTCATCCTATAAGAATTTGTAAGTGTAATGTTTTCACTTATTATTTTATTTCTTAATAAAATAAATTCTATTATTTTCTAATTTTTAAAATTCATATAATAGAGTTAGACACAACTCCAAGGACAAGAGTGTGATAGAATCACAATCTACAAGCTAACACACTATAAGGAAGGTCAAGGCTGGATGTCTGAAAAAGCACAAAGTAATTATGTAAGTACAAACAAATTAATATTACAATTTATTTTTCTATGTAAGACTAAGTATAATTTTTTAGTTAACTTGATTTTGTACTTTAAATTGTAGGACAAGATGTAGGAGTTGTTGCAGACATCATTGTCTGAGGGGAATCAGTCCAATGTCAATGACATTTGCATCAATGTCCTTGGTACAAGATTGGGCTATATCAAAGGCCTTGGGTATGACCCTAAGCCTATTGGCACATCTTCGTCACGACCAACATATGTCATGACGCTTTAAGAGGAGAACTAGGCACTGAAGACTAAGTTACAATGTATGAAAGAGAAGTTAGATCGTAATGTAAAAGAAGTGAACAAGCTTAAAAAGATAGTCAAACAATTACTAGGCTCAAACTATGTCAGTAGTAGTGACGACGATAAGGAGTCTTAGTTTATATATGACCTGTAATTATTTTTTATATAAAATGCATTCCATTTTTAATGTTTATTTTATTTCAATTTATTATTATTTTAAAAATATGTCATCAACATTAGTAATAAAATATAACTAATTTATGTTTCAAACTGTCTTAAAAATTGTAAAAAATTAAAATAAATTTGTTTTAACAATTATAAAAAAATTTAAATTTAAAATAAAATTTTGTTACTAAAAAATATTAGCTACCAAATCAAAATCATCACAAAATGTTATTACCTACGTTTATAAGAACATCTCTAAAAATATTTTCCTACATCAAGAAATTAGTACCTAAAACTATTCTGCTAAAAAATAGAATCGTCACCAAAAAGTATTAGCTACAAAAACAATCGTCACAAAATGTTGTTACCTATGTTTATAAGAACATCTCTAAAAACACTTACCTACAAAAAACAATTAGTAACTAAAACTATTCTGCTACAAAAAAAATCGTCATTAAAAATATTACCTACGACTACGGTTAGTAGGTAAATAATTTTTTAAAATGAAACATATATGTTGCAAATTCCTATGTACGATGTCTTCGTTCTCATTAGTTATACGTTTCACCGACAAAATTATTGTGTATCCAAAACTTTTTTGCGATGATTTCAAGAAAACATTGTAGATATTGTTTTGCTATCGAGATTTAGTGACCATTAAAGCGATGATTATTTTTTGTCACAAATATTAATATTTAGCGATGTTTAGTTTCATCGCCAATAAGCTTATCTGATATAGTGACACTATTTTCTCCTACAGTTTTCTACTTCCTTTATGAAGCCACCAATGCCAGGTGTTGATGATTAACATGTCCTATCCTTTCCAATCTTTCCCATATTCAATTGAGTCAAGCTTTAGAAACCTGCCTGTCTTTTCTTAAGCTAGATCAACCAGAAAAGCATTGCGTGATATCGTCACTGAAATGTGGTAATCCTGTACACAACATAGAGATGATGAATAAGAAACCTATGGGCTCTAATTATACGATTCATTAAGATCTGTCAATTGTTTTTGAATTGTTTTATATTCATGTATGCATTTCTTTTTCTAAATTTACATTACATTCATAGGTATAATTACAAAATGAAATCAAATCCTCTGTATATTTTAATAGTTATTATAAAGGTGGCTATTTTGTGAAAATCTATTATATAAACAACGAAATGTTAAGAGTGATTTAAGATAATAATACGAGATTAATGTTGATGACTCTTTAACTAACTATTAAGGTATAGAGCCTTTTATATTCTTAATTGAGTCTGACAACTGTTGTATGAACAACAAAATGATAAGAGTGATTTAAGATAAGAATATATGGTTAATGCGTTGGGAACTCTCTACCTAACTATTAAGGTTAAATTAATTTTGGCCTTGGAGTGTTCTATATTTGTAATTGAGTTTGTAAAACTCAACATCTAACTCAGCACGCTAAGTATCCAGATTTGAGTGGTTGTTATAACAATGTACATCGCAGTAATACCTATAGTACTATCATTTCAGGTTAGACAAATATATATTCATATCCATTATAAATTTATAGATTATCAACAATGAAAGGTAAAAGAAAAAGGACAGTGCAAAAGTTTAGTACTTACTATAAAAATTCAAAATTGACCATTAAAATTTAATATAAAATTCATCGTACCAATATAGCAAATGTAAAGAGGCCACCGATTCTCTTAAGAGTGTAATTAGATTTTGGAACTGAAATGTGCAACATGCAAGTTAGTGATTGCCATTGATTTAAACTCAGTGAGTCACCCACAAATAACACTTTCTTCCCCCATAACATCTTCAACAAATCCTTGCCGTCAAATATGCACTAAGAGAAATTTCATGAGGTTGTTGGAGTCATAGAAGTAGAGACTATCTAGTTATGACGGTTAAAGAATCAGTTGTATTTTTGTTAATATCTGTTAACTCTTTTGTCAAGATTAATTTGTCTATTAAAGTTTGTTGACAGCACGAGTAGTTAGAAGTGTTGTATAAATACATTAGAAGAAGATTAGATTAATATAATTCTTTTCATTCTTCTCTTAATTCATCTTCTACTGATTTATTGTTTTCTTTCTTCTGTTCATATCATCATAAACTAACAGTGGTATTAGAGCTCTATTGAGAGGATCTCAAGGGATCTGTGGAGAAGGTTTGGTGGCTTCATCTGAGTAAAGGATCTAGTGCAACTTCAGAAGACCTCAGTCATCAAGATGGAGGGAGGTCCAAACATGCAGGTACCATTTATCGATGGAGTTCTTATCAAATTTGGGTTGTGAAAATGCAGACATACCTGGAGGGCCTAGATTTATGGGAGCATATTTAATAGGACTACTAGGTCAAACCTTTGGGAGACAAATGCAACCATCAATCAGATGAAGTTCCAAAGGGAAAGACTCACCAGGAAAGCAAAGGCCAAATCTTGCCTTTATTCTGTTGTAAGTCCTTCTCTGTTTACCATAATTATGTATCTAAGATCTGCAAAAGAGATATGGTAATTTTTGAAAGCTGAGTTTGAAGGTGATTAGAGGGTGAAGAGCATAAATATCATCAATCTGATGAGGGAGTTTGATAAATTGCAAATGACAGAAGAAGAATCTATCAAGGTCTATACTAGGAAATTGCAGGATCTTGCATATAAGATTAGACTTCTTGCTAGTAGGTTTGAAGATGAAAAGATTGTCAAGAAGATGCTGATTTCCCTCCCTAAAAAATTTCAAGCAACCATCATATCTTTGGAGAACACCAGAGACATGATAGATTCGAAGTTGTCTAAGTTGTTGAGTTTCCTGCAAGCCCAAGAACAAAGGAGAGCACCAAGATTAGGGAAAGCAATTGAAGGTGCTCTCAGGGCAAGTCAGAAAACCAGTGGTGATGGGAAGAAGAAGTTCTGGACAAAGAATGGAATAGATAACAAGAAAAAAGAAAGAAAGAACATGTAACGACCTTGACTCAGTCCCAAAAGGAACCCTGCAAGCACTGTGGTAAAACAAACCACCCTCATTATAAATGCTGGAGGAGGCCTAATGTTAAGTGCAAAAAATGCAAGAAGGTAGGGCACATTGATAAGTTTTGCAGGAGCAAGGAGGAGGTGTAAGACTCTAGTAAAGCTTCCATTGGTTTTAAGAAGGAGGAGGATCGATTGTTTGTGGCCTTATGTCACAACACCATCACTTCTGTAGATAACTGGTCTGTAGATAATGGATGTTCCAATCACATGACAAGTAATCTGAGTATTTTCAAAAGGCTGGACAAGAAGAACACCTGTAGAGTTAAAATTGGCAATGGCCATTTGATTTTTGCAAAGGGTAGAGGGACAGTCATCATTGAGAGCATGAATGGCCCAAAGACACTTGAGATGTCTTTTACGTTCTAGAGCTTGAGTAGAACCTCCGCAGTGTGTCACAATTGATTGAAAAAGGGCATAAAGTTCTCTTTGAAAATGGTATCTACACTATCTCAACTCTTGATGGTAGAGTTCTATTCAGGATAATGGTGAAGGACAGAAGCTACTCATCAAACCTCTTTGAACATCATCACGTAGCATTCAATGCAACTATTAAGGATGCAATTCTCTGTCATAATGGTTAGCTCATCCTTACTAGAAGGGACTTAAGCACCTGTGTAAATCAGATCTCGTGCAAGGATTACCAGTCTTTAAGGAACCTTAGCAGGCCTGTACCACTTGCATACAAGGGAAGAAGGCCAGAGAACCTTTTAAGGACAAGAAGTGGAGAGTAGCTGAGCTACTTGAACTAACCATACTGATGTGTGTGGACCCCTTCCAGTTGGATCCCTAAATGGAAGAAAACTATTTGTCACTTTTATTGATGATAAGTCAAGATATTGCTGGATATATTTCATGAAATCCAAGACTGAGGTACCTGCCATATTCAAGTAATTCAAACTTATGGTAGAGAATCAAATTGGAAAAAGGATTAAGACACTTATAAGTGACAATAGGATTTAGTTCTACAATCAGAAGCTCAAGAAGATCTTTTAATACAGTGGCATGGTACACCAATTGACTGTGCCTTACTCACCTCAACATAATGGGGTAAGTGAGAGGAAGAACATAACCATTCTTGAGATGGTCAGATGTCTGCTCAATAAGGAGTCACTACCTAAGTTTCTTTAGGCTGAAGCTGTAACAACTACTATGTTTCTTCTTAACAAACTTCGCACAAAATCCTTGGAGAAAGAGACAACATATGAGGTATGGAACTTGAGGAAATCAAACATGAAAAATCTTAAGGTATTTGGATCTCCATGTTTCACTTATGTGCCTTAATAAAAAAGAAATAAACTGGAATCTAAGCTAATTGAATGAGTCTTCATTGGATACTTAGATGTTACTAAATGGTACAGTATCCTTATTCTTAACAGAAAGGAAGTCAAGGTGAGCAGGGAAGTGACCTTCTTGGAAGATGAAGTATGGGATTGGTCAAGTGCAAATGAAGACCAAAATAGCACAAATATGGAAATACTGCTGTTAAGAAGAGTGAACAAGATTGAAATTCTTTTAGAAGAAGAGTCTAAAGATGAAGGTGGTCCAGTAATAGAAGGCGAAGAAGCTCACTCACTTAGAAGTGAAGATGTTTCTATATTCGAGAACCATTCTGCAGATAACCTGGAAGATCAGGTGGACCACACTCCTGTAAGGGGTACCAAACTCCTTTATAACGTTTGTCAAGCCTCATATGTTGCTCTTTGTGAACCGGCAAGCTTCAATGAAGCCTATAAGAGCAAAGAAGACAATCAAAAGAAAATAAATATGCTAAGTTCAGCTCATTAGCTTGGCCATTCCTCATACATTCATAAAAGAGTGGAGGAAAGGAAATAGATAAAGATAACTTCCTTTTCTTGTGGAAATGTCCCTTCATAATATGGCTTGCAACGATGCCCATTAACCTTGAATGTTTCTCCCTTGTCATTTCCAACTCCAAAGATCCATGGGGAAACACTTGAAGAATCTTAAAGGGTCCACTCCATCTTGATTTGAGCTTTTTGGGAAATAGCCAAAGTCTTGAATTGAATAAAAGTACCAAGTTTTTATAAGCATCATATCTTAACTTTTCCAACTCATCTAGGTGTAACTATCTCTTTTCTCCTGCTAGTTTACAATCTATGCTCAATTTCCTAATTACCCAATAAGCTCTATGCTCCAACTCCAATGGTGAATGACATGTCTTACCATACACAAGTAGATATGGTGTTGTGCCTATGGGAGTTTTAAAAGTTGTCCTATAAGCCCATAGTGCATCATCCAGCTTCAATGCCCAATCTTTCCTTGAAGTGCTCACTGTCTTCTCCAAAATCTTTTTTAGCTTTCTATTTACCACCTTTACTTTACCACTGGTTTGAGGGTGGTAAGGGGTAGCCACTCTATAATGAACATTACATTTTCTCATAATGGTCTCAAATGTTTTGCCGCAAAAATGACTCCCTCCATCACTTATAATTTCTCTAGGCACTCCAAATCTAGTAAAAATCTTCTTAATAAACTTTTGAACTACCTTGCCCTCATTAGTTGGAGTGGTGACTACCTCAACCCATCTGGAAACATAATCAATTCTAGGTAATATATATGTGTTACCTGTGGAGGATAGGAATGGTACTATAAAGTCCAGGCCCCACATATCAAACATCTCCACCTCTATTATTTTTTAAAGTGGCATTTCATTTCTCTTTGATATGTTGCCCACTCTCTATCTTCTATCGCACTTTAGTATTAAATCTCAGCATCCTTAAACAGGATCAGCCAATAGAATTCACACTCCAAAATTAATACAACAGTCTTGTTAGCTCCATAATGCCTTGTATATAGTGAGCTATGACATTGCATTAAAATTTTAAGCATTTCATCTTCAAGGACACACTTGTGAATCAAATTATCAACACGTATCTTATAAAGTATAAGTTCATCCCAAATATCGAGAACATTGAAATAGAAAGTACTTCCTTTGCTGATATGAAAGATTAGAAGGAATAATACCTTCTGAAAGGTAGTTTGCCATAAATAAATATGGCAAAGACAATCAAACAAACAAATAGATAAAGACAGTTAAAAGAAAATAAATATTCTAAGTTAAGCTCATTAGCTTGACCATTCCTCATACACCATAAAAGAGTGGAGGAAAGGAAAGAGATAACTTCCTTTTCTTATGGATATGTCCTTCTATAATATGGCTTGCAACGATGCCCATTGACCTTGAATGTTCTCCTTTGTCATTTTCCAAATCCAAAGCTCTATAAGGAAACACTGAAGAATCTTGAAGGGTCCACTCCATCTTAATTTGAGCTTTTCGGGAAATAGTTGAAGTCTTGAATTAAATAAAAGTACCAAGTCTCCACTTTTAAATTCCTTCTTGATGTGGTGATCATGCCATTTCTTAGCCCTTTCTTTATATAACTTGGCATTTTTATAAGCTTCATATCTTAACTCTTCCAACTCATCTAGATGTAACAATCTCTTTTCTCATGTTAGTTTCTAATCCATATTCAATTTCATGATTGCCCAATAAGCTTTATGCTCCAATTCTAATGATAAATGGCATGCCTTGCTATACATAAGACGATATGGTGTTATGCTTATGGGAGTTTTGAAAGTTGTCCTATAAGCCCATAATGCATCATCTAGCTTCAATGCCCAATCTTTCCTTGAAGTGCTCACTGTCTTCTCCAAAATCTTTTTCAGCTCTCTATTCACCACCTTTACTTGGCCATTGGTTTGGGAGTGGTAAGGGGTAGCCACTCTATGATGAACATCATATCTTCTCAAAGGATCTCAAATTGTTTGCTGCAAAAATGACTCCCCCATCACTTATAATTGCTCTACGCACCCCAAATATAATAAAATTCTTCTTAATAAACTTTTGAACTACCTTGCCATCTTAATTGGAGTGGCGACTGCCCCCATCTAGAAACATAATCAATCCCAAGTAATATGTAGGTTCTACCTGCGGAGGATGGGAATGGTCCTATAAAGTCTAGGCCCTACACATCAAATATCTCCACCTCAATTATATTTGAAAGTGACATTTCATCTCTCTTTGATATGTTGCCCACTTTCTAACATCTATCACACTTTATTACAAAATCTTAAGCATCTTTAAATAGGATCAGCTAATAGAATTCACACTC
>JAOSBO010013234.1:0-12747 GCA_027563915.1 Erythroxylum rotundifolium
CTTGATTAAACTCTAATCATGAACATTCAACTACAAATTACAAATCCTAAACCTAGGAGTTCATAATAATGTAGCTGTACATGGGATGAATTACTTCCCTTTGAAGCCCATTGAACTCTAGCCATTGCTACATCTTTCAAGAGGAAAGAGGTGCCTAGCCAAGCATTACTCCAGGAGGAATCTCAATCGGGAACCTACTAGAAACATCCATGGTAGCAGCTGTCGGTGGAGAAGTCGATGGTGAAGTGGAGAGGAGAGGGTAATGATAGTGTCCGAAGGTATTTTTGAGAGTGAGAAAGTGTAGAGAGCATCGAAGTGTATTTTTCAATAGTGGCACTGGCTCTCTTTTAACCTAAAATGGTAGGTTTTTAAAGAAAATGGGTTATGGATCGGGATGCACAGTGAGTATCTTTCCGAAAATGGTCGGGATATTCGAATTTCCCAAGGTTTTTCTACTTTGTTGGCCCTTTTCACCACGGCAACAAAATAAATCTTCGTCGCGGCTAACTTTTCCGAAAGTTTTTGCTTGGAACTCTTCATTCTTTGCTACGGAGAACTTCCTGCTGCAATTGTTGACTTGTTGATTTGAATTCAGCTCTTTCCATTGAGTCTACATCTTCTTCTTGAGTCTCCTACAATGAACAAATGGTAGTTTGAAGTATCAATTGTTCTCAGAAAATTAATTAGTACAATTAACACTCGTTTCTTGACAAATTTTTCTCTCAAACTACATAAAATAAAGGTAGACACTCAAGACTCAAATTAAGCATAAAATCTAGAAATAAGAGCCAAAAAGTGTAGTAAAGGTCACGAAAATGTTGCCAATTTATATAATAAATTTAGGTTCAATCAACCACAAACATCTTAGTACATTCGTTCTATTTAGCCATTTTCCTTATAAATCTCCAACTGAAAAAGACTTAATGCTATTTTTCTTGTCAAAACAATGATCACACGGATCAAGAGGGTTGGATGTATTTGTTGAAATAAGAGATTTATCGATTAGTAACTTGATCCCTTTTCCACTTACATGCCCTAATCATCAATGCCATAGATTAAGAGAAGTATTTTCCTCAACTACATACACTTCTCCACCACATACCTTAAGGTGAGTTTGTATAATGTGTAACATAGCTCTCCACGGGTAACTGTCATTACTCTCTCTGATAAGTTCCAACTTCCATCCCTAAATGTGTGTTAATACCCTTTATGATTAAGTACATTAGTTGATAACAAATTTATGCATATGTTAGGCTTATGTTGTACATCTCATAAAGTCAGTTAGCATCCAACATTGGTCTGAACCCAAATATCACTCATATTTACAATATTGATGAAACTTTGATTATCCATCTTTACATTTTCAAAATCATTGCTCCTATAATTAGAGAATTACTCCCTTCTTGGAACATAATTATATTAGGCCCCTGTATCGACAAGCTACTCAAAATTCGAAGCACTAATATGAAAGCATTCACTGGTTACACAGATCAATGACACCTCATCATCTATGCTTGAGGCTATTATAGTTGTATTTTTATCATCTTCATCTTTTTGATGATCTTGTTTTTTCTGATCCCTCTTCTACTTATAACTAAACCTTTTAATGTGTCTAGGCTTGGTACAATAATGGCATGTCTTGATCTCTTTATCACCTCTGAACTTCGATCGATTCTCATACTTACCTTGACTTTTAGGACCTTTGCTCTTACTTCTTCCCTTGATTTTTACCAGAAAGGCCTAGACATTATCAACTCTTATCTCTTTTCTTCTAAAATAAATTAAACACCAGATATACATGAAAAACCCTTCAGTATAGAGGAAAAAATCATAGGACAAACTGATAAGCAAATCCACTCATTTAAATAGGAACTTATAAGAGTTTAAATATTCTAAGCTATTAGCCCTTTTCTTAAAACTATGCCACGAAATAGCTACAAGTAATCTCACCAAGTTTTAGTATTGAGTACAAGTTAATACCCCAAATCAACAATACTTTCAATTTAAGTATGAAAGAAACACCTAAAAGACAACTTGTTTCTAGAACTATCAATTATAGAATGAGAAGGACTTCTTAATTCACTCGATCACTCTGTTTCTTTTCATTTTTCGATGTTCTTTTCACTCATATCGATAAATCTCATAATATCCCTTTTATACTAAATAATATGGATTCATAACTAGATACGATCACTTATACAACCGTGTAGATTTTAAGGAATCACGGATATTTATGGCCTTAGTTGGTTACGCGATCCACTTACAAGGCTAACTATGCTCGAGACATAAACATAAGTGTATCCATAAGGTCGTGTATGTCTTCAACTCTTGCCATCTATCCGTACATGTTTGCAATTACCTAAAAAGTTCCCACCATGTATATCCGTGATTGTTTAAAATCTAGTTGAGGTACGGTCAAAGGATATGGACATGTTTGATTCACACGAATGTATAAGTCATCATCTATCTTGTACATGCTCACAATCTTTTACATGGTCTTCGTACATGGCTTTACACACAATCGTGTATGATAGGGACATGACCATGTAAGTCATCATCTATCTTGTAAACATTTATAGTCTCTTACATTGTTTTTACACATGGCTGTGTAAATCAAAGACATAAGCGTGTTGTACTCTACACGACCATTCTCTCAGGAGTGGCTTCAAAACATGATTTATCCGTCTTGACTTCGCTCGTTCTTTATTCGAACAATTTGTGAGAATATCCCAAATCACAAAACTTACTTTTATTTTCAAGTAAGGTTGGACATAAAAATTACATAAGTAGATGTAAAGACATAACCAATTACAAAAGAAGTATGGTAATGACTTTTAGGGTTTTAAATCAAATTTTAAGCTTAACAATGGAAATTTTATTTTTCTTTGTTTACATTCTCTATTAATAAATCATTAAGAAGGTGGATGGCATATTGGTAAGTCAAGAAATTAGGTTCTAGAAATTTGGAAAGTTCGAATCAAGTAAAAATGATTGCAGATCACATGCTCACAGGTAATCATCATCTTAAACACAAGTTTGGGGTTTGTGTGGTCAAGCCGTACCATTGCATGTACTCACTCTATTGGTCCTTTTCCTTGTATTTTGTGTGTGGTGGAGGTTAGATGGTCTAGGATCCCACTCCCATCCCAAGTAAATTTAAAGAAACTTTGGCTTGGTTTAAGGGAGCGGTGGCAGTTGATAACTTGCTGAAATCAACATGTTGAAATGATAATTATTTATTCTCAATAAGTACTTTTGTGTTTGAGATTACTGTTTTGGTAACTGCTGAAACGTGAAAATAAGTGTTTGGCAAGTGCAGTTGTGGTTGCTGAAAAGAGATAAAATGACTAAAAAGATTATTAATTAAAAATATATTACTAGTCATATAAATTTAAAATTATAAATAATAAAATATTAAATTAAAATATAAATAAACTAAATTTAGTAAATAAAATATTTTATAAAAAAATATATTATTAGTCATATAAGTTGAATTTGCTTTCTATTAGTTGAGGGTATAATGAAAAATAATAATGATCGGAAGGTTATTAATGAAAAGTAGAATTTCTATCATAGAAGCATTTCCCTACTGCAACCCTCTTTCTGCTTATTAATTTCAGCGGTGACACTGCACTTTCCTTCAATCTCCAGTTGTTCATCATCAGATTCAAATATATGACTACATTTAAAAACTGCGGTGAATAAATACCTATTTTTTGTACGCTACTTTATGTGTTTCACCTTATTGGTGAATTTGAGTCACAATTTGGCATGATGTACATGTCCACTGCATTTTACTTTCTGTCTAACAAAATTGCCTTAAACTGGTTTGGATCAGATATACCGAAAGCTACCTGATTAATTATCTTAAACATAAAAATAAAGTTATTTCATGATATCACAAGTCTATCTCCATCCACACGTATTATCACAAGTTTATCTCCATCCACACGTATGTTGAGCAATTTTTTTTCCTCTGCAATTTTTTTTCCTCTGCTTATCAGGTGGGATGGGAAGAAATAATGGATGGGTGGACTGACAGTTCTTGTTCTTATGTTCAGTTGTGATCCCATTCCCATTTAATTTGCCCAGGAGGAATCTTCTTCGCAGCTCTACCTCTATCCTTGCCTAGTCTGTCTTTTTTTTTTTTTTACCTGTGTTTCCAAAGTAGCACCTTCTCTTAATCAACCGTAACATGTGTCTTACTACGAAGATTAGTTAGCAATATAATTTATAAGCAGCCTCACATCAAACGTCTTATCCACTGTGTCTAGTGGAAAGGTCTAACTAAACGAATCTCTTATAAATATGAAGTCAAACGAGTTACACAATTTGTCACGGAATCTTCCGTGAGTTTTTTTGGAGAGAGAGAGAGAGGTTTCTTGTGTGAGTTGTTACGCAATGCATAAGGGAAGTTTAAATTTTCTTCCATTTATTGAAATTTGCTTGTATTTTAGTCAAAAACTTAAATCTTCATAATTTTTTTGTTACTATTACAATATTTCACTTTTGTTAAAGTGTTTCGCAAATACTAACATTATACTTCTACTAATTTTAGGTGACCTTAATCAATTTTCTTATCTTAATGTCTATAAAGCTGAACTTATCTTTTAGTAATTTATTGTTTACTTGATAATGATAGTTTAATAAAGAATTAGTTCAAATTGCTTCAGAACAATCTGAATTTATAATGTTTTTTGAATTATATATGGTTTTGGTGGTTTAAAAAATTAAAAAAAGACACTTTTCTAATAATTTAGTTTGAAATTTCAGTCTCTATTAAAAACTGATTTTGTAAAGTTGATGTGCTTAAGTAACACAACCCACATTTCTCAAATAAGTACAAAATTTTATTGCTCGGGAATAAAAGACAATCTCTCCATTATATAAATGTAAGAACGTATAAAACGTAGTAGTAAACAGCAGAGAGGGAAAAAGTAACAAAGAGAGAGAATAAGAAGCAGAGAATTAAAGCGAAAGGAGGTGGAAACTTACCAGCAAAAATGGACAACTCTAAACGCTCTGAATCTGAATGCACTGAACATGCATCCATCGCCCATGACGGGCAACCAGCAAAGAAGGTTCGCGTACGCAGTAGGGAGGAATAACCTCCCCTCACGCCAAAACGGTCATACAGTGCCGCAGTCCAAGGGGATTTAGGGGGAATGCAATACCTGGACAACCTTGATTGGCCTAAGGAAGACCCGGTAAAAATTGAAGCCGGCGACATAACCATATCTGAGGGTGCTACTAGAACAAATGTAGAGTTATCGGCGGCATTCAAAGCTCGTCTAGATCGACAATGGGAGCACGCAGTCGTGATCAAATTGTTGGGCCGCAGGGTGGGTTATCGAGTGCTATGCACGAGGCTGAAAGAACTATGGCACCCCGCCGGATCGATCAAAGTGGTTGACCTTGACAACGATTTCTTCGTGGTGAAATTCCTCAACGCGGATGACTACCTTAAAGCTCTTACCAATGGTACGTGGGTCATCTTCGGGTACGTCCTCTCTGTCCAGAGGTGGCAACCGAACTTCCGTCCCACACAATGGAAGGCCTCTCGTGCCGTGGCCTGGATCAAATTCCCCGAACTCCCAATTGCGAGGTACCACTCGCAGATATTATATGCACTAGGGAATCTCGTCAGGCACACTATCGAAATCGATGACGCCTCCCGTCAAGCTAAACGCGGCAAATACGCACGTATTGCAGTTGAATTAGATTTGGCCAAACCTTTGCGCCCTAGCATCGAAATGGATGGCAAGACTCTCGTCGTTGAATATGAAGGCCTCCCAACGTTTTGCAGCTCTTGCGGTGTGGTTGGGCATGTTGCCGGGTTATGCCCGCTCAGACGCCCTACACTGGACGGGACGCCAACAGACACCAACGCTCCTTCGGGTGACAACGATTCAACTGTGGTGGCGGTGGAGGATGGACTCGCCTCTTCCTGCCCACCAGCGCCAAGCAACGGTCCGGGACCATGGGTCCAGGTCCCAAGGCGGCCCTCTCGTACTCAATCGTCCAGACTATAGCTACCTACGTAGCTGACGCCTCGGGCAGACCTCCAAACCAGCGGATCCAGATTCACAGTCCTCTTAGCAGACAACCGTTCGAAGGCAACGCATGTTCCCACAGCACACGTACGGGAGACCCAGCAGCATTTGGAGCAAGACAACAGAACGACCGCGTTTAGAACTGAATTTCAAGCAAGCTAGTCGTCCACGAGGTTGGGCCAAAGAAAGAATGGGCCACGACAGCTCCAAAGACCAGGAGGCAAGGGAAAGGAAGTGGCTCCAGGCCATATTGCCACTAGGCCTCGGCCCACCAGGACCATCCCACCGACAGCCAGGCCAAGTGCTACAGCCCATCTCCAGCCCAGTCCAACAGAAAAGCACCTTGCGGTCGTCATTCAGTCAAACACAGAAATCTTCAGTTCCCCAAATGTCTGCCGGCTCAAGGGCGAGTCAACCCAATCAATGGATGGCATCGAAGGCGGCAAGGGCAGTAACGGATTTCCAAAGCCAGGAGTCCACATTCCGCCTCCGGAACCTCCCGATCAGCTGCCCGGGGAAGTCCTCATGGAGGAGGAACAACCTCCCGCCAACATTCCGGACATGGACATGCAATCGTCTGTAGAGGATAGTAGGCTAAAGGTATCACTGGAAGACCCCGAGACTCGTGGCGAAGCGGGCCTGTAAATTTCCCTGTTTTACAAATGACGTTTCTCATTTGGAATTGCTAGGGAGCTGGGAGCCCACGGTTCGAACGAATATTGCAACAACACCTCTGACATTATAATGTGGGCATTTTGGTTCTCGTAGAACCTAGGATTAGTGGTAGGAAAGCGCAAGCGATAGTAAAGTCCCTAGGTTTCGATTTCTCGATTCAGGTGGAAGCAGAAGGTTTTGCGGGTGGAATTTGGCTCCTCTAGAAGACTGCTTACGACGTCTCAGTGTTGTTCATACATCGGCAGTTCATCCATACTACGATTAAAAACGGCGACCTGTCTTTTGACTTCACCGCAGTATATGCTTGTCCCCATATTTCGCAATAACATTACCTTTGGGAGAACCTGAGTTGGCTGGAGAGCACTGTTAGACGACCCTGGATGCTTGGAGGGGATTTTAATGCGAAACTGGAAGCTTCGGATAAGCGGGGAGGCTCCTATGCAACCCCAATCATTTCCAAACCTTTTCGTGATTGGGTACACGCATGCGGTCTCCATGATCTAGGGTATGTCGGCTCTAAATTCACTTGGCGTCGGGGCTAGGTCCAGGCAAAGCTGGACCGTATTCTGGTCTCTTCCTCCTGGCTCGCGCAGTATCCACACGCACTCAACCATCATCTTCCTTTCCTTGGCTCAGATCATCGCCCTCTTTTAGTCACTCTGACTACGCCCAAGCCGCAGGACCATGGCCAACGCCGGTTTACCTTCCAGGCTGCCTGGCTGGCCCATGACGACTTTACGACAGTGGTTAATAAGAGTTGGAAGGTACTGGACCAAAATATTAGCCAATCGTTATTGGATCTTTCTCGCCATCTCACGAAATGGAATACAGACTTGTTTGGCCAAATCTTCCATCGTAAACATCGGCTTCTAGCTCGGTTGGAAGGCATTCGACGGGTGTTGCGGCAAACTGATTCCGAATCCCTTGTAGTTCTGGAAGATAGACTCAACGCAGACCTCCTCCAGGTGTCGTGCGAGGAAGAACTATACTGGTATCAACGGGCCCGTTGCGACTGGTTGGCTCAAGGGGACCGAAATCCCAAGTACTACCACACTGTCATTATGACAAAACGGCGGAAGCTGCGGATCGGCCGGCTTTTGGATCCCAGCGGTACGGCGATTACTGATCTCGAGAAGGTGCGTAACATGGTCCAGAAATACTTCGAAGACATGTATGCCAGGCCGGTCGACCCAGCACTGCGCATCCAAATCCCGGTAACTTTCCCGTGTCTTACTTTGGAGCGTATTGCGGACCTAGCCAGCCCTCTACACGAGACTGAGATTCATCAGGCGGTCTTTAGCATGCATCCGAATAAAGCACCTGGGATTGATAGCTTCCCTGCGTTATTTTATCAATCGCAATGGGAGCGAGTGAGACCCGGGGTAGTGGATTTTATTACCAAAGTCTTTCGTCATGAGCATTGGGAGCGGGAGCTCAACCGCACAATCCTTGTCCTCATCCCGAAAGTCGAGTCCCCTCAATATGTGACCCAATTTCGGCTTATTAGCCTTTGTACGGTTATGTACAAAATCATTTCGAAAGTCCTGGTCAATCGAGTGAAGCCACATTTGGATTTCCTAGTTCACCAAACCCAATGTAACTTTATCCCGGGCCGTCACATTACGGATAACATTGTCATTGTCCAGGAGGTCATCCATTCCTTGCGCAGGAAAACCGGAAAACTGGATATTTCGCCCTCAAAGTCGATTTGGAGAAAGCTTATGATCGCCTCAACTGGGATTTCGTCACTGACACTCTTCAGGCCCTCCGGATGCCGAATGCAATAACCAGTCTCATTTTGAAGTGCGTGACCACAGTGACAATGCACGTCTCCTGGGAAGGTAAGCTATCTGACTTGTTCACTCCTACCAGGGCCCTTCGACAAGGGGACCCCTTGTCTCCCTACCTTTTTGTCCTCTGTTTAGAACGTTTGGGCCATCTCATCATAGATGAAGTGGGCATGGGACATTGGAACACCATCTGATTGAGCAAGAATGGACCACCTCTCTCCCACCTTTTCTTTGCTGATGACTTTATACTTTTTGGGGAGGCCACAGACCAGCAGATCCAGGTGGTCACACGGGTGCTGGACACTTTTTGCCAAGCCTCGGGCCTAACAGTGAGCAGGGAGAAAAATAGGATTTTTTTCTCCCGCAATGTGTCTAGGGCACAAGCGACTCTACACAGTCAAGCCTTACACATTTAGAGTACCACGAATTTAGGAAAATATCTTGGCGTCCCTCTCATCCCTGGTCGAGCCATGCGTCACACCTACCAGCGCATTCTGGATAAAGTGCAACAAAGGCTCACTGGGTGGAGTTCGAGGTTCCTATCCCTCGCCGGAAGGGTTACGCTTACACAATTGGTGCTCTCCGCGCTCCCTATGTTTACCATGCAGACCATGAGATTCCCCCGAAAATTCTGCGATGATATGGAAAAATTAATGCGGGACTTCATATGGGGATCTTAGGACGGACACCAAAATCCTCACCTTGCCAACTGGCAGACGGACTGTCGGCCAAAAACCGCAGGGGGCCTAGGAATCAAACGTATCCGGTCCACCAATGACGCTCTCCTTGGGAAGCTGGGCTCGGGACTTCTTACCCAACCCACTTCATTATGGGTTCAGGTTTTGCGAACCAAATATAGTTTCGACGACTTTCACATCTCGTAGACCTTGGCCACGACCCGAGCTTCAGTGACATGGAAAGACATTTCCGCAACTTGGCACTTGGTCCGTCAAGGGATGAAATAGCAGCTCAGGAATGGTCGCCGAATCAAATTCTGGCTAGAACCTTGGCTAGATGACTGGGGCCCTCTTGTTTCGGTCACGATTCTTCCACCTCCACCCAACTTATTGTCTGTTACGGTGGCGGACCTAGTGGGTGACGATGGGACCTAGAAATGGAATATTTTCCACCAATATCTGCCTGCGCACGTCTGCCTAGCCCTGGCAGCGTTACGACCCCCAACAGCGGAGATGGTCGAGGACTGCATCGTTTGGGGTTTAACGCCCAAGGGCAATTTCACCGTTGCTTCAATGTATGATTTGATAGAGAATCATGGTCGCTCTAGCCCCTAACCCATCTGGAAGCTGATATGGCAGTGGCCCGGCCCCCAGCGGATAAGGACCTTCCTTTGGCAACTAGAGACACATCACTTACTGACCAATCAACAGAGGGTTCAGCGGCATTTCACCAGCGATGATCGTTGCAGCTTCTGTGGTCACACCGAGTCGATTTTACACGCACTCCGAGATTGTCCTCGAGTACGACCATTTTGGTTGCACTTTCCAGCTGACGTGTTCGGATTGGACTTTGTTCACCTGGAGGAGACGGACTGGTGGAGCTCCAACCTTGCTAAACATTTGCAATTTCAGCGGTAGGAATGGACTACCATCTTCAGAGTGGCTTGTTGGTTCTTATGGAGATGGCGGAATCAGTCTATTTTCGAGGATAACTTCGTTTGGCCGACCAGAGGCCCCAACATAGTCCTCGACTATGTGGGTTAGATCGCTAGGGGTCAAGCTATAACAGCAAGGGCGCGTCCCTCCCAAGGCCATCCACTGGGTACCACAGTCCGGTGGAATCCACCAGCTGAGGGTTGGATTAAAGTCAACACTGATGGAGCAGCGAGCTCGAGCGCTTCCAGTGCCGCTACAGCCGGGATCATCCGGGACTCCAATGGTGTTTGGTGTGGCGGGTTTCTCCACAATATTGGCAACTGTATGCCCACCACCACCGAACTTTGGGGAGTCCACTCCGGACTTAATTTGGCATGGGTCTTTGGTTTTTGGCGAGTGGTTCTCGAAGTGGATTCCCTCCAGGTTATTAACATTCTCTCTTCTTCCCCTTTTCAACTGATGGAAGATTTTTCTTTGGTGCAGGATATCCGGGAATTATTGCGCCGCCCTTGGGAGGTCCAAATCCAACACACCTACCGCGACGGGAACCAGAGTGCGGACAGACTGGCGCAGTTGGCACACCACTCCAGACCAGGGGTTCACATCCTCCAGACGCATCCGGATGAGATTTGGGAGCAGATTCAGAACGACATGTCTAGCGATGGGTACCGCAGATCCCTGCGGTTCGACTTTCCCTAGATTTAGCTTATCCTTTGTACTCAAAAAAAAAAGTAAGAACGTTAAGCGTGACAATTGGGTCTAGGCTCGGTAGAGTCGACCTAGGCATTGGGTCGGGCTCCAGTCAGTGCTGTCTATTAATTTAGTTTTCTAATAATTTAATTTGAAAGTTTAGTCTAGATAAAAACTTCATGTTAATAGTTTCGATTGAGCTTCAAGCCCGACCCAACCTAATCTATTGTCACCTCTAAAGGATGTATATTACTAAGGTCCTGTTTGGTTCCATTTTTTTAAACCGTTTTTCAATGTAGTTTTCATAAAAAAACAAACCATTTATGAAATCATGTTTGACTGTTGCCATTTATGGTTTCTAAAAACAAAAAAATAGCAATAAGTTTACGAAAACGCAAAAAAGATGTTTTTGTAAACTTTTAAAACAAGTTTTCTTCTTTCATCAAAACACGTTTTCTTTTAAACAAAAACTATTTCTGCGTCGCCCGACTCTTCGCCATCTTCAGGTTTTGCTATCTCCATCTTCAGGTTTGTATATCTCCACTGCAGCGATTCTCCATCATCAGGTTTTGCTATCTCCATCTTCAGGTTCGTATATCTCCACTACCACATTTCCCCGTCTTCAGGTTCTACTATCTCCATCTTCAGGTTATGCTATCTCCATTGCTGCGTTACCTCCTTGCTTTCATATCTCTTTTATTCTGTTTTTGCAAATATTACATGTGAATGTTGCACATAGAAACACTAGTTTAGTGGCTGTGTTTAGTGCATATACTTGCTCACAGCCCACAACTTGTCGTTGACTCATAACTCTAAATGTACAAAGCAGGTCCATCTCACCGTCACCCTTGACCCTCCACCACCACCAGCAGCCACCACAACTCTGCTCTTTCAGTTGGGTATCACGAGGTCCCATAAATGAACATGAGGATTGAATAACGTGAGTATATAATAGAGAAGGATAATAGTGAGTGAAATGAGTATAGCTGGGAAGAGAAGAAGCACACAGTAACGTGAGTATAGCTCGGAAGAGAAGAAGCTGTGAGTGACGTGAGTATAGCTGGTTTTTGGGAAAAGAAAAAAATTCTTATAGCTGAGAGAGGGAGAGGGAAAGAGAGCAGTTGCAGAGATAACGTGTTCCTATAAGCAGGTGACTGAAAATGTAAAAGTTATATTTAGTTATTAAAGTCTTTTTTATATACGATCTTAAATATAGCAATCCTAATAGTACGATGGAGATTAGAATAATTTAATATAATTTCTAATTTATGTAATTTTATTATATATAATTAATATGTAAGTTTTTAATAATATTTGATTTGTATATATTCTAATTTTAGCTACAATGATAATTAATTAATTTAAAAATATATTGTATTATATTATAATTATTACACATAAGAGTATAATTACAAAAAAATAGAATGATAAAATCAAACATATTTTTGTTTTTAATTTTTTATTATAAATCTCAATCAAACAGGTTTTTACTTTTCAGTTTTTATATTACAAATCTCAACCAAATATGTTTTCGTTTTTTAAAGAAAAAACAGAAAACAAAAACAAAAAAAATAAAAAATGACAATAGAAAAACGACTCCTAAACCTTCCAAACTTCATGTACCAGTGAATTTTTGTCTGGTTGGGTAAGATAGGTCAGACGTCTAAGTTTTTAAGCCTCCTCAATTTTCATTTTTTAAGTATTTGGTTGACTTGTAACAGAAAATATACCTAATTTAAAGCATCTTTCCGCCCGATTGGAACTTAGAAGATGCAGTAACAATGTTATGAATACTGTACCGAACTCGGTATCGGATTAGGTTCTAGAACGGTACTGTACCGGTATCGGTCAATACTGGATATCGTTTCGGATAATTTTTTAAATTTATGAAATAGTCCCTGAATTTTTTTAAAAATTACAAAATAG
>JAOSBO010013258.1:0-12745 GCA_027563915.1 Erythroxylum rotundifolium
CAAAATAGTCCCTTGGCACGGTCACTAGGCACCTTCGGTGACTGAAACAGTCCCTTGGAATAGTCACTAGGCATCTTCGGTGGGGAAAATAGCCCATTGGGCACCTTTGGTGTGAAAATCAGCACCCTGCTGGACCATCGGTGGCCAAAACAGTCCCTTGACATGGTCGCGAGGCACCGTTCGGTGGGAAAAATAGCCCTTGGGCACCTTCAAAGGGAAAATCAACACCTTGGTGAACCTTTGAAGGCCGAAACAATCGCTTAACATGGTCGCTAGGCATCTTCGGTGGCCGAAACAGTTCCTTGGCACGGTCACTAGGCACCTTCAATGCCCAAGACAGTCCCTTGGCACATTGGCTAGGAACCTTTGTTGGAAAAATCAGCACCTTGGTGCACCTTCGATCGGCGAAGTAACCCATTGGCATGGTCGCTAGGCAACTTCGACTGGAAAATTAGCACCTTGGAGCACCTTCGGTGGCCGAAATAGTCTCTTGGCACGGTCGTGAGACACTTTGGTGCGAAAAATAGCTCGTTGGGCAGCTTTGGTGGGAAAATCAGCTCCTTGGTGCACCTTCGGTGGCTGAAGCAGCCCCCTGGCATGGTCACTAGGCACATTCAGTGGGGAAAATAGCCCTTTGGGAACCTGAGGTGGGAAAATCAGCAACTTGGTGCACCTTCAGTGGCGGAAAGAGTCCCTTGCGATGGTCGCTAGGCTCCTTCAGTTGGAAAAATAGCCCTTAGGGAAGCTTCGGTGGGAAAATCAGCATCTTGGTGGACCTTCGGTGGCTAAAACAGTCCTTTGGCATGGTCACGAGGTGGCTAAAATAGTCCCTTGGCATGGTGGCTTGATGCCTTCATTGCAAAAATCAGCACATTGGCGCACCTTCGGTGGGCAAAACAACCCATTGGTACGGTCACTAGGCACCTTTAGTGGGAAAATTAGCACCTTGATGCACCTTCAGTGGCCTAAATAGTCCCTTGGCATGGTTGCGGGGCACCTTCGGTGGGAAAAATAGCCCGTTGGGCACCTTCGGTGGAAAAATCAACACCTTGGTACACCTTTGGTGGCCAAAACAGTCCCCTGGCATGTTTGCTAGGCACCTTTGGTGGGAAAAATAGCCCGTTAGGTAGCTTTGGTAGGAAAATCAGCATCTTGGTGTAGCTTCACTGGGCAAAATAGTCCCTTGGCATGTTCGCTAGGCACTTTCGGTGGGAAAAATGGCTCCTTGGTGCAACTTCGGTAGCCAAAATAGCCCCTTGGCACGGTCTTTAGGAACCTTCGGTTGGAAAATCAGAACCTTGGTGCACCTTCGGTGGGCAAAACAACCCATTGACACGGTCGCTAGGCACCTTTGGTGGGAAAATCAAAACTGTTGTACACCTTCTCTGGCTGAAACAATCCCTTAATACTGTCGCTAGGCGCCTTCAGTGGGAAAATCATCACCTTGGTACGCCTTTGCTGAGCAAAACAGTCCCTTGGCACAGTCGCTAGGCACCTTCGGCGAGAAAAATAGCCTATTAGGCACCTTCGCTACGAAAATCAGCACCTTGGTGCACCTTTGAAGGTCGAAACAGTCCTTCGGCACAGTCATTAGGCACCTTCGATGGCCAAAACAGACCTTTGGAACAGTCACTAGGCACCTTTGGTGGGAACAATAGCCCCTTGAGCACCTTCAGTGGGAAAATCAACACTTTGGTGAACCTTTGGTGCCCGAGACAATCCTTTGGTGCGGTGGCTAGGCACCTTTGTTGGGAAAATCAGCACGTTGGCGCACCTTCTGTGTGTGAAACAACCCATTCACATGGTCGCTAGTCACCCTAGGTGGGAAAATCCGCACTTTGGTGCACCTTCGGTGGCCGAAACAGTCACTTGGCACTGTTGTGAGGCACCTTTGGTAGGAAAAATAGCCCGTTGCGCAACTTCGGTGGAAAAATCAGCACCTTGGTGCACCTTCGGTGCCCAAGACAATCCCTTGGCACGATGGCTAGCCACCTTCGGTGGGAAAATTAGCACATTGGCGCAACTTTGATTGGAAAAACAACCCATTGGCACGGTCGCTAGGCACCTTCGGTAGGAAAATCAGCACCTTGGTTCACCTTCGGTGGCCTAAACAGTCTCTTGGCATGGTGGGCACCTTCGGTGGAAAAATTAACAGCTTGGTACACCTTTGGTGGCCAAAACAATCCCCTGGCGTGGTCGTTAGGCACCTTCGGTAGGAAAAATAGCCCACTGGGCACCTTTGCTGGAAAAATTAGCACCTTGGTGTAGCTTCGGCGGCCGAAATAGTCCTTTGGCACGGTCACTAGGCACCTTTGGTGGGAAAAATAGCTCGATGGGCACCTTTGGTGGGAAAATCAACTCTTTGGTGCACCTTCAGTGGCCAAAATAGTCCTCTGGCATGATCACTAGGCACCTTCGGTGGGAAAAATTGCCCTTTGGGAACGTTCGGTGGCTAAAATAGTCCCTTGACACGGCCGCGAGGCACCATTTGGTGGGAAAAATAGCCCTTGGGCATCTTTGGTGGGAAAATTAGCACCTTGCTCCACCTTTGAAGGCCGAAATAGTCATTTAGCACAGTCACTAGGCACCTTCGGTGGCCAAAACAGTCCCTTGGAACGGTCACTAGGCACCTTCAATGCCCAAGACAGTCCCTTGGCACGTTGGCTAGGAACTTTCGTTGGGAAATCAGCACCTTGGTGCACCTTCGGTGGGTGAAGCAACCCATTGGCACAGTCGCTAGGCACCTTCAATTTGGAAATCAGCACCTTGGTGTACCTTCCTTGGGAAAAAAGCCCGTTTGGCACCTTTGGTGGAAAAATCAACACCTTGGTACATATTCGATGGCCAAAACAGTACCTTGGCGCAGCAGGTAGGCACCTTCATTGGGAAAAATAGTCCGTTAGGCAGCTTTTGTAGGAAAATCAGTAGCTTGGTGTAGCTTCGGTGGCTGAAATAGTCCCTTGGCACGGTCACTAGGCACCTTCAGTGGAAAAAAAAGCTCGATGGGCACCTTTGGTTGGAAATTCAACTCCTTGGTGCACCTTCGGTGGTCAAAACAGTCCCCTGGCATGATCGCTAGGCACCTTCAGTGGGAAAAATTGCCCTTTGGGAATGTTCGGTGGCCAAAATAGTCCCTTGACACGGTTGCTAGGCACCTTCGGTGGGAAAAATTACCCGTTGGGCACCTTCGGTGGGAAAATCAACACCTTGGTGCACCTTGTGTGGCCGAAATGGTTCCTTGACACGATCGCTAGGCGCCTTCAGTGGGAAAAATAGCCCATTGGGGAATTTTGGCAGATAAATCAGCACCTTGGTGCACCTTTGGTGGCCGAAATAGTCCCTTGACACAGTCGCTAGGCACCTTAGGCAGGAAAAATAGCCCTTTGGGAACCTTAGGTGGGAAAATCCTCAACTTGCTGCACCTTCGGTCGCTGAAACAGTCCCTTGGAACGGTCGCTAGTCACCTTCAGTGGGAAAATTTCCCTTTTGACATCTTTGGTGGGAAAATCAACACCTTGGTGGACCTTCGGTGGCTGAAATAGTCCTTTGGCATGGTCGCAAGGCACCATAGGTGGGAAAAATAGCTAGTTGGGCATCTTTGGTGGGAAAATTAGCACCTTGGCGCTCCTTTTATGGGTAAAACAGTCCCTTGGCACGGTCGCTAGGCACGTTTGGTAGAAAAAATAGCCCATTGGACACCTTCAATAGGAAAACCAGCACCTTGGTGCACCTTTGGTGGCTGAAATAATCCCTTGGCACAATTGCTAGCCACCTTTGGTTGCTGAAATAGTGCTTTGGCACAGTCATTAGGCACCTTCGGTGGCCCAAACAATCCCTTCAAATGGTCTTGAGGCATCGTAGATGGGAAAAATCAGCACCCTGGTGCACCTGCGGTGCCTGAGACAGTCCTTTGGCGCGGTGGCTAGGCAAGTTCGTTGGGAAAGTCAGCACCTTGGTGTACCTTCGGTAGGCGAAACAACTCATTGGCACAGTCGCTAGGCATGCTCGATGGGAAAATCAACACCTTGGTGCTCCTTCACTGGCCGAAATAGTCCATTGGCAAGGTCGCGAGGCACCTTCGGTGGGAAAAATAGCCCGTTGGGCACTTTTGGTGGAAAAATTAGCACCTTGGTACACCTTTGGTGGCCAAAACAGCCCCCTGGCATAGTCGCTAGGCACCTTCGGTGGGAAAATTAGCCCACTGGGATGCTTTGGTTGGAAAATCAGCACTTTGGTGTAGCTTCGATGGCCAAACTAGTCCCTAGGCACGATCGTCAAGAGCCTCTAGTGGGAAAAATAGCTCGATGGGCACCTTCGGTGGGAAAACCAGCTCCTTAGTGCACCTTTGGTGGCCAAAACAGCCCCTAGGCACGATCGCTAGGCACTTTCAGTGGGAAAATCAGTACCTTCGTGCACCTTCGATGGGCGAAATAATCAATTGGCACTGTTGCTAGGCACCTTCGGTGGGAAAAATAGCCCATTGGCCACCTTCAGTGGGAAAATCAGCACCTTTATGTAACTTCGGTGTCCGAAACAGCTCCTTGGCACTGTCACCAAACACCTTTAGTGGGAAAATAAGCACCTTGGTAAACCTTCGGTGGCAAAACATCACTATGGCATGGTTGCTAGGCACCTTTGATGCAAAAAATAGCACATTGGGCATCTTCGGTGGGAAAATCAGCACCTTGGTGTACCTTCAGTGACCAAAATAGTCCCTTGGGACATTCGTTAGCACCTTCGGTGGGAAAAATAGCCCATTGGTGACCTTTGGTGGGAAAATCAGTACCTTGGTGCACCTTCGGTGGTGAAAACAGTCACTTGGCAAGGTTGCATCTCCTTGGTGCACATTCGATGGGCAAAACAACCCATTGGCAGGGTCGCTGGGCACCTTCGGTGGGAAAATCAGCACTTTGGTGCACCATCGGTGGCCGAAACAGTCCCGTGGCACGGTCCCTAGGCACCTTGGATGGCTGAAACAGTCCCTTGGCATGGTCGCTAGGCACCTTTGGTGGCCGAAACAATCTCTTTGCAAGGTCTCAAGGCACCGTAGGTGGGAAAAATAGCACGATGGGCATCTTTGGTGGGAAAATCAACAACCTGGTGCACCTTTGGTGGCCAAAACAGTTTCTTGGCACGGTCGCTAGCCACCTTCATTGGTTGAAACAATCCCTTGGCGCGGTCACCTTGGTGTACCTTCAGTAGCTGAAACAGTCCCTTGGCACGGTCGCGAGGCACCGTAGGTGGGAAAAATAGCCAGTTGGACGCCTCTAGTGAGAAAATCAGCACCTTGGTGCACCTTTTGTGGGCGAATCAGTCCCTTGGCATGGCTGTTAGGCACCTTCGGTGGAAAAAATAACCCTTTTGGCACCTTTGGTGTGAAAATCAGCACCTTGGTGTACCTTTGATGGCCAAAACAGCCCATTGGCACAATAATTGGGAAAAATATCCCTTTGGGCACCTTCTGTGGGAAAATCAGCACCTTGGCACAGCTTTGGTGACCGAAATAGTAAGTTCAAATGGTCACTAGGCACTTTCGATGGGAAAAATAACCTGTTGGGAAACTTCGGTGGGAAAATCAGCACCCTGGTCGACCATCGATTGTCGAAACAGTTCCTTGACACAGTTGCAAGGCACCCTTTAGTGGGAAAATCTGCACTTTGGTGCACCTTTGACGGCCGAAGCAATCCCTTGGCACGGTCGCTAGGCACCTTCGGTAGTCAAAACAATCCCTTGACATGGTCACTAGGCACCTTCGGTGCCTTAGACAGTCCCTTGGCAGGATGGCTATTCACCTTCGTTGGGAAAATCAGCTCCTTGGTGCACCTTCGGTGGGCAAAACAACCCATTGACACGGTTGCTAGGCACCTTCGGTTAGAAAATCAGCACCTTGATGCCTCTTCAGTGGCCGAAATAGTCCCTTGGCATGATCGCGAGGCATCTTCGGTGGGAAAAATAGCCCGTTGGTCACTTTTAGTCGAAAAATTAGCACCTTCGTATACCTTCGGTGGCCAAAATAGTACCCTGGCACTGTCGCTAGCTGCCTTTGATGGGGAAAATAGCCCGTTGGGCAGCTTTGGTGGGAAAATCAGCACCTTGGTGTAGCTTCGATGGCCAAAATAGTCCCTTGGCACGGTCGTTAGGCACCTTCGGTGGGAAAACTAGCTCGATGGGTGCCTTTGGTGGCAAAATCAACTCCTTGGTTCAACTTTGGTGGCCTAAACAGCCCCTTGGAACGATCGCTAGGCACCTTCAGTGGGAAACAATCCATTGGCACAATCGCTAGGCACCTTCGGTGGGAAAAATAGCCCGTTGGGCACCTTTAGTGGGAAAATCAGTACCTTTGTGCACCTTCGGTGGCCAAAACAGTCCCTTGGAATGGTCGCTAGACACCTTCAGTGGGAAAGTCAGCACCCTAGTGTGCCTTCGGTGGGCAAAACATCACAATGATGCGGTCGCTAGGCACGTTCGATACGAAAAATAGAACATTGGGCACCTTCGGTTGGAAAATCAGCACCTTTGTATACCTTCGGTGATTGAAATAGTCCCTTGACACAGTCACTAGGCACCTTCAGTGGGAAAAATAGCCTGGTGGGCACCTTTTGTGGGAAAATCAGCACCTTGATGCACCTTCGGTGGTCAAAACAGTCCCCTGGCACGGTTGCTAGGCACCTTTGGTGTGAAAATCATCACCTTGGTGCAGTTTCGTTGGGCGAAATAGCCTGTTGGAATTGTTGGTAGGCACCTTCGGTGGGAAAATCAGCACCTTGATGCACCTTTGGTGGCCAAAATAGTCCCTTGAAATGGTCGCTAGGCACCTTCGGTAGGAAAATCAGCACATTGGTGCACCTTCGGTGGCCGAAACAGTCCTTTGGCACAGTCGCTAGGCACCTTCGGTGGGAAAAATAGACCGTTGGATAGCTTCGGTGGGAAAATAAACACCTTGGTGCACCTTTGGTGGCCGAAACAGTCCCCTGGCACGATTGCCAGCCACCTTTGGTGGCTGAAACAATCTCTTGGCATGGTCACTAGGCACCTTCGATGGCCGAAACATTCTCTTGGCACGATCTCGAGGAACCGTAAGTGGGAAAATTGCTCATTGGGCACCTTCGACAGAAAAATCAGCACCTTGCTGTACATTTTGTGGTCGAAACAGTCCCTTGTCATGGTCACTACGCACCTTTGGTGGGAAAATTAGCACCTTGGTGCACCTTTGGTGGGAAAAACGACCCATTGGCACGGTCGCTAGGCACCCTTGGTGGGAAAATTAGCACCTTCAGTGGCTGAAAGAGTCCCTTGGCACGGTCGTTAGGCACCTTTGGTTAGAAAATCATCATCTTAGTGGGCCTTCGGTGGGTGAAACATCCCATTGGCACAGTCGCTAGACACCTTCGTTGGGAGAAATAGCCCGTTGGGCACTTTCGGTGGGAAAATCAGCATCTTGGTGCACCTTTGGTAGCTAAAACAGTCCCTTGGGACGGTCTTTATGCACTTTTGATGTGAAAAATAGCCCGTTGAGCACATTCAGTGGGAAAATCAGCACTTTGTTGCACCTTTGATGCACGAAACAGTCCCTTGGAACGGTCGCTAGGCACGTTCGGTGGGAAAATCATCACCTTAGTGCACCTTCGATGGGTGAAATAGCCCGTTGGCACGGTTGCTAAGCACCTTTGGTGGGAAAAATAGCCTGTTGGGCACCTTAGTGTACCTTTGGTGGTCGAAGCAGTCCCTTGGCATGGGCACTAAGCACCTTCGGTGGGGAAAATAGCCAGTTGGGGTCCTTAGATGGGAAAATCAACACCTTAGTGTAGCTTTGGCGGCTGAAATGGTCCCTTGGCATGGTCGCTAGGCACCTTAGGTGGGAAAAATAGCTCGATCGGCACTTTCGGTGGGAAAATCAACACCCTGGTGCACCTTCAGTGCTCTAGACAGTCCCTTGGCATGGTTACTAGTCACCTTTGTTGGGAAAATCAGCAACTTGGTGCACCTTTGAAGGCTGAAACAGTCCCTTGGTATGGTCGTTAGGCACCTTCGATGGGAAAATCAACACCTTGGGACACCTTTGGTGGGCGAAACAACCCATCGGCAAGTTGCTAGGCACCTTCGGTGGGAAAATCAACACCTTCGTGCACCTTCAGTGGCCGAAACAATCCCTTGGCAATGTTGCCAAGCACCTTCGGTAGGAAAATCATCACCTTGGTGTGCCTTTGGCAGACAAAACAATCCCTTGGCACAGTTGCTAGGCACCTTTGGTGTGAAAAATAGCCCATTGGGCACATTCGGTGGGAAAATCGATACCTTGTTGCACCTTTGATGGCCAAAACAGTCCCTTGGCACCGTCGCTAGGCACCTTTGATGGTCGAAACAGTCCCTTTGAACGGTCACTAGGCTTCGATGGGAAAAATAGCCTGTTGAGCACCTTCGGTAGGAAAATCAGCAACCTGGTGCACCTTTGGTGCCCAAGACAGTCCCTAGGCATGGTTGCTAGGCACCTTTGTTGGGAAAATCAGAACCTTGGTGCACCTTTGGTGAGCGAAACAACCCATTGGCATGGTCGCTAGGCACCTTCAGTGGGAAAATCAGCACCTTCGTGCACCTTCAATGGCCGAAGCAGTCCCTTGGCACCATCGCGAGGCACCTTTGGTGGGAAAAATAGCCCTTTGGGCACTTTCGGTGAAAAAATCAGCACTTTGGTGCATCTTCGGTTACGCAAGTAGTCCCCTGGCACGGTTACTAGGCACCTTCGGTGGGACAAAAAGCCAATTGGGCAGCTTTTTTTTAGAAAAGCAGCACCTTGATGTAGTTTCTGTGGCGAAAATAGTCCCTTGGCACGGTTGCTAGGCACCTTTGGTGGGAAAATTAGCTCGATGGGCTTCTTCGGTGGGAAAATCAGCTCCTTGCTGCACCTTCGGTGGCTGAAACAGCCCCTAGGCACCTTTGATGGGAAAATCAGCAGCTTGGCAGACATTCGGTGGGAGAAACTACTCGTTAGACCGGTTGTTAGGCGTCATCAAAAAAATGGCCCGTTGGGCACCTTTGGTTGGAAAATTAGCACCTTGGTGTACCTTCGGTGGCAAAAACAGTTCTTTGGCAAGGTCGCTAGGCACCTTCGGTGGGAAAAGTAGCTCCTTGGCGCCTTTGGTGGGAAAATCAGCACCTTGGTGCACCTTTGGTGGCCGAAACAGTCCCTTGGCATAGTCGTTAGGCACCTTCGGTGGGAAAAATAGCTCGATGGGCACCTTCGGTGGAAAAATCAACTCCATGGTGTACCAAAACAGCCCCCTGGCATCATCATTAGGCACCTTTGGTGCGAAAAATCACCTTTTGGGAAACTTAGGTGGGAAAATCAGCAACTTGGTGCACCTTAGATGGTGGAAACAGTCCCTTGGCACAGTTGCTAAGCAAGTTTACTCAGAAAAATAGCCCTTGGGGAACCTTCGGTGGCAAAATCAGCACCATGGTGGACCTTCGGTGGCTAAAATAGTCCCTCGGCACTGTTGCGAGGCACCATAGGTGGGAAACATAGCCGATTGGGTGCCTTTGGTGTGAAAATTAGCACCTTGGTGCACCTTTTTTGGGCTAAACAGTCCTTTGGCATGGTCGCTGGGCACCTTCGGTGGAAAGAATAGCCTATTGGGCACCTTCAGTGGGAAAATCAGCACCTTGGTGCACCTTTGCTGGCCAAAACAGTATCATGGCATGGTCGCCAGGCACCTTTGGTGGGAAAAATAGCTGGTTGGGCACCTTTGGTAGGAAAATCAGCACCATCGTGCACCTTCTGTGACCGAAACAGGAAGTTGGCACGATCGTTAGGCACCTTCAGTGAGAAAATCAGCTCCTTGGTGCACCTTTGGTGGGTGAAACAGTCCATTGGCACGGTCGCTAGGGACCTTTAATGGGAAAAATTACCCGTTGGGCACCTTCGGTGGAAAATCAACATCTTGGTGTACCTTGGGTGGCTGAAACGGTTCCTTGCCACGATTGCTAAGTGCCTTCCGTGGGAAAAATAGCTCGTTCGGCAACTTTGGCGAATAAATCAGCACCTTGGTGCACCTTCAGTGGCCGAAACAGTCCTTGGCACAGTCGCTAGGCAACTTCGGCAGGAAAAATAGCCCTTTGGGAACCTTAGGTGGGAAAATCTGCAACTTGCTGCACCTTCGGTGGCTGAAAAGTCCCTTGGCACAGTCGCTAGTCAACTTTAGTGGGAAAAATTGCCCTTTTTGCACCTTTGGTGGGAAAATCAGCACCTTGGTGGACCTTTGGTGGCTGAAATAGTCCCTTGGCACGGTCGCAAGGCACCGTAGGTGGGAAAAATAGCCAGTTGGGCATCTTTGGTGGAAAAATAAGTACTTTGGTGCACCTTTTGTGGGCGTAATAGTCCCTTGGCAAGGTCGCTAGGCACGTTTGGTAGAAAAAATCCGCTGGGCACCTTCGGTGGGAAAACCAGCACCTTGGTGCACCTTTGGTGGCTAAAACAGTCCCGTGGCACGATTGCTAGCCACCTTCGGTTGCTAAAACAGTGCTTTGGCACGGTCACTAGGCCCCTTAGGTGGCCCAAACAATCCCTTTGCAGGGTCTCGAGGCACCGTAGATGGGAAAAATAGCCAGTTAGGCACATTTGGTGGGAAAATCAGCACCTTAGTGCACCATTGCTGGTTGAAATAGTCCCTTGGCACGGTCACTAGGCACCTTTGGTGGGAAAATCAGCACCTTGGTGCACCTTCTGTGGGCAAAACAACTCATTGGCACCTTGGTGCACCTTCGTTGGTCGAAACCTTCCCTTGGTATGGTCACCAGGCACCTTCGGTGGGAAAAATAGCCTGTTGGGCTCTTTCAATGGGAAAATCAGCACCTTGGTACACCTTTGATGGCCGAAATAGTCCATTTGCACAGTCGCTAGGCACCTTCGATGGGAAAATCAGCACCTTGGTGCACCTTGGATGGGAGAAACTGCCTGTTGGAACGGTCGCTAGGCACCTTCAAAGGGAAAAATAGCCTGTTGGGTGCCTTTGATGGGAAAATCAGCACCTTGGTGTACCTTCGGTGGTCGAAACAGTTCCTTGGAACAGTCGCTAGGCATCTTCGAAGGGAAAATCAATACTTTGATTCACCTTCGATGGGAGAAACAGCTTGTTGCAATTGTCACTAGGCACCTTTAGTGGGAAAAATAGCCCGTTAGGCACCTTCGATGGAAAAATCAGCACCTTGGTGCAACTTCGGTCGCCGAAACAATCCCTTGGCACGGACGTTAGGCACCTTCGGTAGGAAAATCATCACAATGGTGTAACTTCAGTGGTCAGACCAGTCCCTTTGCACGGTTGCTAGGCACCTTCGGTGGGAAAATTAACACCTTGGTGCACATTCTGTGGGCGAACCAGCCCGTTGGCATGGTTGCTAGGCACCTTCGGTGTGAAAATCAGCACCTTAGTGTACCTTCGGTGGGTGAAACAGCCCATTGGCGCAGTCACTAGGCACCTTAGGTAGGAAAAATATCCTCTTGGGCACCTTCGGTGGGAAAATTAGCACCTTTGGTGATCGAAACAGTCCCTTCGTATGGTCACTAAGCACTTTCTGTGGGAAAAATAGTCCCTGGTGGACTTTTGATGGCCGAAAATGTCCCCTGACATGGTCTCGAGGCACCGTTCGGGGGGAAAAGCAGCCCTTAGGCACCTTCGGTGGGAAAGTTAGCACCTTGGTACACCTTTGAAGACCGAGAAAGTCCCTTGGCAGGGTCGTTAGCCACCTTCATTACGAAATTCAGCACCTTGGTGCAACTTCGGTTGGAAAATCAACACCTTTGTGCACCTTCAGTGGCTGAAACAATCCCTTGGCATGGTCGCTAGGCACCATCGGTGGGAAAATCTTCACCTTGGTGCGCCTTTGGTGGGTAAAATAGTCCCTTGGAATAGTTGCTAGGCACCTTTAGCAGGAAAAATAGACCGTTAGGCACCTTCAGTGAGAAAATTAGCACCTTGGTGCACCCTTGAATGCCGAAACAGTCCCTTGGCACGGTCTCTAGGCACCTTCGATGGCTAAAATAGTCCCTTGGAATGGTCACTAGGCACCTTCAGTGGGAAAAATAGCCCGTTGAGCATCTTTGGTGCAAAAATTAGCACCCTGGTGCACCTTCGATGCCCGAGAAAGTCCCTTAGAATGATGGCTAGGCGCCTTCATTGGGAAAATCAACACCTTGGCGCACCTTCGGTGGGCGAAACAACCCATTGGCACGGTCGCTAGGCACCTTCAGCGGGAAAATCAGCACCTCGGTGAACCTTCAGTAGCTGAGACAGCCCCTTGGCACGGTTGTGAGGCACCTTCGAAGGGAAAAATAGCCTGTTGGGCACCTTCGGTGGAAAAATCAGCACCTTGCTACACCTTTGGTGGCCAAAACAGTCCCCTGGCACAGTCGCTAGGCACCTTCGAAGTGAAAAATAGCCCGTAGGGCAGCTTTGGTGGGCAAATTAGCACCTTGGTGTAGCTTCGGTGGCCGAAATAGTCCCTTGGCTCTGTCGCTAGGCAACTTCGGGGGGAAAAAAAGCTCGATGGGCATCTTCAGTGGGAAAATCAACTCCTTGGTACAACTTCAGTGGCCAAAATAGCCCCTTGGCACGGTCGCCAGGCAACTTCGATGGGAAAATTAGTACCTTGGTGCACCTTCGATGTTGGACCCTGATTTTTAAGTGGAATTTAGAAATAATAAGCAAAAAGAAAAGAGTGTTATTATGTATATGTTTAGGTATAAATGTAT
>JAOSBO010013265.1:0-12744 GCA_027563915.1 Erythroxylum rotundifolium
GTTACTCACTTGGCTTCTAGCAAGGTTATCAAGGAAAGTAAGAAAAATAAACGAAGGTTATCAGAAAGAAAATGAGATAGTTTGGAGAGAAACGAACGAATTAGCTTCGGGTTTCTAATTAAATTGGGTCTTAACCCTATAATTAAATTGAGTCTTAACCCTATAATTAAATGTTGTGCTTATACTAATTAATTGTTAATTATAAGCCCAAAGGAACATTTAATATTGGCCTGGATTTTGGTTTGATTAATTAAATTGAAACAAAAGAAGGGGGCAAAACCGAATTCTACAAAGTTGTAGAATTTGGTCATGCTTCTCATCATTAAATGGTTTAATGGTGAGTTTTAAAAAAATGTGATGTAGAAAAAAATGTGCAACCCATTTTTTAGCATGCTTTTGATTAAAGAATGTGGTAATGCTCTTCATTAAAAGGTTAATGGCTGGTTTTTGAAAATTGAAAATGTATAGCTCCTTTAACATTCAAACTGAATGAATGCTCATTCTCTCTCACTAACATTCTATTAGCCTATTAACAAAAGCATGAATGTGGACGTACAACTCTTTGGCAATTCATCTTTTAGCATTTGATGCTAAATGAAGATGTGAGTGGAGTTATGGCTTTTTGGCATTCTTGATTAAAGAATGGAATGGTGTGTGAATTTGAAAATAACAATGTTAGATTAATTTTAATAATTAATCATTGTGGCCCATATTACTGTCATGGACTCTAATATGAAGGTGGACCCAACATAATGCTGATTGGGCTTGTTAAAAATAATTAGAGTTGCAAGGGTTTCCTTTAAATACCTTTCACTCTCCCTTCTAAAGTTAACGTTAAAAACATTAAAGGAAAGCAGTTCCTATACCATTGAAAGAACTAAGAATAGATTAAAGACAGAGAGTGGATAAAAGATTATCAAGAACATTACACAAGACATGGATTCAAGTTTATTTTGTTATCGTTCAATCTATAAACGTTTTTCAATTGGTATCAGAGCCTGTGTTGCATCTTTTGATTTCGTAAATGAATCGCATTCTCAATATGCTATGTTGAATACTGATTGTTTCTGCGAGCTGTCTGTCTTTTTGTTGTCTATAATGGATATGTGATTTGATGTTTGAGCTTGTTCAGGGATAAATACGGATTGTTTAAAAGTTCAAGAAATGAAAACAAAAGTTTCATTTGGTAAAACGTTTAGGGATTTTTGTGGAAATTATGTTAGAAAGGGTTGAGAAAGACAAAGCCCAAGGAATAAGACGAGAGGCGGTTTATGTGAGTTTCAAAAAACACCATTTCAGGCCATAAACTCCCTCTCTTAGTCTATGTTCACGGTGGAGCTTTTTGCATGGACAATCCCTTTTCTCATAGATTCCACAAACTCAAATCCGTGGTTAAGAGGACCAATGATCTTGCCGTCTCACTCGAGTATAGTTTTCATAGATCATAGTACCTTTGGTTTTCTGTTTCTGAAAACGAAAAGTAACAGGAAAGTCAAGGTTTTTAAGGACCTACTAAAGGCACTAGATTTGTGATGCATTTATTGTTTAAGTCAAGTAAGGATTCTGGCAAAGCATTGCAAGAAGAATCTGTGAAAGAATATTGTAGAATTAAAAAAAAAAAGAAACGAAACTAGCGTCGCCTAAGGAAGATGAGGCTGCATGCACCTCACTTCTTGCATTACTTGTTTACTATCTCTGCATTAATTGTTCATTGTCTTTTAATGAAAAAGCAACAGATTGGTGTGATGGTGTCAAGTACGTAAATGCTTTTATTATAGTTTGACTTGTTATCTTTAATAGGAATAAAAGATGCAGAACTCTATGTTCGTGGCCCACATAAGAAAGACATTAGCTTTATAATTGTAAAAATGAATTGTTTGGATTGAAGTGCCCATATATGTATGGACAATTATATATGTGTATGAATGGTTTCGGTTTATACTAAATTGAATTATTTTAATTCCGCATAGGGTAATTTGTGTTATAAAGTTTAAACACATAAGAAAAGTTTGTTATCTCCCATTAAAGTGAATAATGTATTGTTTTATTAAGGTATGACTAGTTAGTCACCAAACTGGCCTAGTTATATCCACATTTAGACATCCAAATTAAAAGTGTTCAATTGTTCATGATTAAAGAGATGCTATTAATGACATTACAGTTTGATTGAATAATTGATTCTATTTAAGTATATTCTAGGAGATCACCCAAAGGTGGATCATTGAGTATAGTTAATAATATTAAAGAGAAGGATCATTAATACTTTTAGGTTGAATAGTGTGTATATCCAAAGATAGCACATTCAACTTTTGAATGTTATGGTTATCTATTAAAGTGTATAAAATTTTAGCATCAACGACTGTGTGTATGCATTTAAGTATTGCCCAAAGGTTGCTTGAATGTATATTTTTAAAGTGTTTAGGAATTTTGAGTCTGTATTTAAGTACTCAAAGCACTAATAGTTAAGTATGCATAAATGTTTGCAGCTTCATCAAATGTCTTTGCATCTACAAACTCTGTTGTGAAGTTCAATGGGCTGAACTATGATGATTAGTCCAAACAGATCCGGTTTACGCTGGGTATTATGGCTTTGGACCTTGCAATATTAATGGATGAGCAGCCTGCAGCCATTTCAGATGCTAGTCCGAAGCTGAAAAGTCTTATTATGAGGCATAGGAGAGGGCTAATCAGTTGAGTCTGAATCTCATGAGGATGACGATGGCTAAAAGTATTAAGCCATCTATACCCAAGATAGAGAATGAGAGGGAGTTCATGCATAAAATTAAAAAGTGTTCACAGTCAAATTTGGCTGACAAGTCGATAGTAGGCAGCCTTACGAGTCAGCTAACTACAAAGAAGTTTGATTGGTCTCAGCCCATCCATGATCATGTGACTCACATGTCGAATTTGGCAACAAGTTTCTTTTCATGTGGATTCAGGTTTGTTTTGTTACTGTTCGATCCATAAATGTTTTTCAAACATCACTTTCTCTAATGACGTCCAAGGGTTGGACGTGTAAGAACACATTATTCATTTTAGCTTCGATGCTAAATTAATGTGCGTGGCTTTTAGTCTCTAGAATCTCTCCAAACCATCGGCCATAGAAAAAAAGAAAGCTTTCCGCTTGCTTTCTTTTATTCGAAGATAACAAAATGAGAATGGCTCATTTTTTTTGGTCCTTTCAACTAGCCAATTATATCAAAAGTTTGCTATTCATTTTTCTTCTCCTTTCCTACGAAAGGATCTTGTTAACCAAGTTGTCTAAGGAGAACAAATGGTAGATCGAATTGGTTGAGGACACAGCAGCGAGGAGTCGAAGCTATAGTGAAGAGTCGGTAATATTCTGATCTTGTTTTTATTTTTTTATTTTCCTTATGACGTATCATTTATGTATTAAAAGCATGTTGTTTTGGTGTTTACGCTTCTACTATATTTTGCTGCCGGAAAAAGTTTTTGAAGTCTACTGTTTAGCCAAACCAAGCATGTTTTTGTTTTCGATCTAACAAATAATAATCGTAAGGATTTACGAAAAGGTTGAATTTTTTTAATCCAAAATGGAAGTTGAGGAAATTCTTGTCCCTAGGCCTGCAAATGAGAGGAAAGATAACATAAAAGAGTAGGTCACATTTATTGGACCAATAACATAAGAAGTTGCCACTTGAATCCTCTAGCGGTGAAGTAACTAACATAATAGTAGGATGAGTCATAAAGATGAGCATGTCCTAGATTAGAATGTCTCTAAAAGTTCATCATAACACAATAAATAGTGTAGTCCAACTGGCAGTAAAAAGGTAGAGGGCAGAGGAAATTTTATTCAACGTCAACTTGGTAGTGTTATACAATTCCAACACATTAACATAATGGTGCTATATAATTCCAACAATGATGCTATAATGTTTATTTTTTCTACTATATCAAAATTTGAAGTTAAAAGGATTATAATAGACAATGGCAATTGATCACGGTTTTTCACGATGTGTAAGTTTTTGAAGTCTACCGTTTAGCCAAACCAAGCATGTTTTTGTTTTCGATTCAACAAATAAGGATTGTAAGGATTTAAAAAAAGGGTTAACTTTTTTAATCCAAAATGGAAGTTAAGGAAATTCTTATCCTTAGGCCCGCAAATGAGACAAAAGATAACATAAAAGAGTAGGTAACATTATTAGACCAATAACATAAGACGTTGCCACTTGAATCCTCTAGAGGTCAAGTAACTAACATAATAGTAGGATGGGTCATAAAGATGAGCATGTACTAGATTAAAATGTCTCTAAAAGGTCATCATAACATAATAAATAGTGTACTCCAATTAGCAGTAAAAAGATAAAAAGCAGAGGAAATTTTATTCAACGTCAACTTGGTAGTAAATTTTATTCAATGTCAACTTGGTAGTGTTATATAATTCCAACACATTAACGTAATGATGCTATATAATTCCAGCAATAATGCTATAATGTTTATTGTTGCTACCATATCAAAATTTGAAGTTAAAAGGATTATAATAGACAATGACAATTGATCACAGTTTTTCAAGATGTGTAAGTTTTAATATTTCACCTTGATCATCCACAAGTGCACGGGTCATTCATGTAGTACCTAAGGTGTCGATCCCACGAGGGTTAATCTAATCCTAAAATCTAAGGCCAAAATAATTTATAGTAATTCAAAATGTAACGAAAGTAAGGCAATAATTTATTTCAATCACATAACTCAATTCCAAGAATCAATTACGAAAATGTTAATAAAGTGGCAGTTGCAATGTACACATTCAATAATCAACCTAAAGAACTACCAACTGAGAGAAATATAAAATTTTACCTATTTTTAATACTATCCTAATTGATTATGAATTATTGGATTACTGGTCCTAGATGATTCTATGGTTGATTACTCTCTCTCGAGTTATAACCATTAACCCTAAATTGTAAACCGGAATCAGTTATGAAAAATTGCAATCTCTCAATTAGCAATCTATCCAAACCCTACTTAGATCTAAAGTTTTCCAATAGACTACCGGGAACCATTGTGAGATCTCTCTTCACACAATTACTAATTTGATTGATTTCAATCACCTAACTCTCATTAGCCCAATATAATTATTTTCATTTGATTCACCCTCTCAGTCTATTACCGAATTATGCAATCTTAGAAATCAATCACAATGAATCCAAATAACATAAAACAACCAAATTTTTATTAAATCAAAGATAAAAACAACCCGAAGGTGAGTTTAGACATCCTCAATATTCACACAATCCTATCAGCAATGGTTATTCCAATTCTATACATTAATAAAATTGAAACTACATAGGAAAAAAGATTAGATCGGATGAGGGAGTGTGGTTGGCCTTCTTTCCCTCTCAAGCTTCCCACATTAGCTCTCACCTTCTATTTCAACTTGTTCTCACCCAACCAAATGGTTACTCAGGTGCAACGGATTCAGCTCCAGCTCTCGCTTTCGACCTCTATCCTTAACTTCCACATCTATGTTGTGTTTCTTTCTTCTTCAAAGACTCACTCTACTTCTCTTCTCATCTTCCCTCCTTTCTCTCTATCCCTTTCTTCCTGATTGTGTTTACCTGTATAGAGAATAAAATGAAGAATGGAATGAATGATGTCACCACCACCGTCTTATCCTTTCTATTTGTAGCCATGTCTAGGTTTAGGTTTTTTTTTTTGTCCTTTCAACCTATAGCTGCCACATAATAAAATAGATGGATTAACATGAGAATTCGCACAAGGCTAAGTATAGCAGTCACGAGTGTGACTCGTTGTCATCCCGTGCAGTCATGGTCATGGTGGTGACATGCTTAATCACCACTGTAACTAAGCTTGTCACGGTAGTGACACCTTTAGTTACCACGTCCTTTCTTTGTTTTCTTCTTTTCCTTTCATGCAAATTTACATTAACTTTCCCTTCAACCTTCATGCAAAATTCATAAAATAATCTAATTAACATTCATACAATATTCATACCATTTCCACTTAATTTATCTCACATATTGATCAAAATACAAGGATTTGTAACCAAAATCAAGATATGAAAGCAACTAAAAGCAACAGAAACTATACACAACAATACTCATTATATGTGTAGAGCTAGCAACTTGTGAATGTATCACTTACTAGCTTTCTATGGATGATTACAATATCAATAGTGGATATAAGTAGGTAAGTCCATATCAAACTCATATGTATTCTTTGTTGACTATGTATACATTCCTTATTAGTTAATGCTCTTTCTTTAGTGTAAATTTGTTAAGTATAATATGCTTAATGCTAATGTAAGCAATATATTTTATAGATAGAAAAGATTACAATATGTAAATACTTATGAATATCTCTTTTATTGGTGGTGGCCCTCCAAATTGTTGAGACATAAATAGAATATGCACCATATTTACATCGTATATGAATATGTCACACTAAATATGATTTATTGTTAAACTTAAATTACTTATATTAGCAAGTAATTCAATAGGATTTGTTGGATTGTTTTCAATTCACCTTGCAATGTTGTGATTATAAGCTCCACATTTCCTATATTTCCACTCTTCTTATTGATATCAAGTAGAAGAAACTACTCATTCAAGTCTTCAACATATGTAGACTATGCATATTCCTATAATTGCCTTCTTGAGTTTTTTTTTCACTCCAAATCTATCACAATTATATTATATAATATATGGTACATTTTATGTTAGTAATATATTTTAAATATGATTATAGTATTTTTGGTATAATGTAGGTGGTGTATTAAAGATTTGTAATTACTTATTTTTATATCTTTAGACACCTAATAACTTATTTATATCACATTAACCTTAACATACAACATGCAACCCAATTCCATTAATATAGGAAAAAAAATTGGGACTAGTAAAGTTCACTCTTCAATTCAATCAACATCTGTAGCAACTTAACCATCAAATCCCAACTTCAACCATTTATCAATCAAACACAAGAACAATTAGACATAGAAATAGAAATCAGTCCAATGAAAAAAGGAGGACTTTATGAGTTAAATTATGTTAAACATTATTCATATAAAAGAAACAAGTATATATATTAGAAATGGTCTCATTTTTCTGTATATCAAATAGCTCATATTGTTACACTAATAAGCTTATGTAGGACACAAAAAACTCATTAGTTTGCTATCTAATTACAAAAGCACCTATAACATTGTTGAAATTATGATTACAATGTTGCATGCAAAAGATATAAATACAAAGCTATTAAACAACTGTTTTGTATTAAATACGAAATTTAAATAATGGTGGACCCTATTTTGTGTTGAAGAGCGTCGACAATCATCCAACCTCGCCCTTCTTATTTGTATCTTGCATTTTCTTGTCTATCCAAGTAAGTCGCCAATTAATGTCTATCTTATGTCCTACTTTAATAGTACAAGTACTTGTGTTTAGGTTTTATGTGAATAGAAAGGAGGTCTTGATTTTATGCTGTTGTTTGGAATATTCTTAGAGTCATTGATGAGTAGATATATAAATAACATAAGTATTTATCGCACGTGGAATGAGTTCTATTAATTATGGACGATATTTTGCATAATAAACCCCTAAAATGGTATATAGGTTGGAAATCTATGATTCAGCTCTGATTAGGCTTATTGGTGAAATATTCCATGAGCCTATGAGTCACAGTAAGAATACACTTTCTCGATTCATGTGGTCTAACAAAGCCACACACCATTTAGGTTGTTAAGTTATCAAACTTAGTATGTGAACTTGTAATTCATAATTTGGGACAAGTAACACAAGAAATGCATGAATAACTATAGACAATCATTTGCATAATAAACCTTTAGGATATTATATAGGCTAAAAACTAACTCCGATGAGACTTATCGGTGAAATATTATATTACATAAGCCTATGAGTCACAATAAGAATACACTTTCTCGATTCATGTGGTCTAATAAAGCCATATACCATTTAGGTTATTAATTTATCAAACTTAGTATTTGAACTTGTAATTCATAATTTGGGACTAGTAACATAAGAAATGCATGAATAATTTTAGACAATGCTTTGTACAATAACCCTTTAGGATGGTAAATAGGTTGGAAGCCTATGATACAGGTCCAATGAGGCTTATCGGTAAAATATTCCACAAGCTTAGGAGTCACAAATAGTTTACACTTTCTTGATTCATATGATCTAACAATGTCACGTATCATTTAGGTTGTTAAGTTATCAAACTTAGTATATGAACTTGTAATTGAGTTATCATTATGTTATTTTTAATTGAAATTGCATTTAGTAATTAAGTAATTTACTTCTAATTGTATAACAACATTGACAAAAAGTGGATGTCTCATTAAAAACGGTCTACTAAATACTTAGAAAGAGTTAAGAGTTTCAAGCAATTTGTAAAAGATCAAATGGGTGTAGAATGTTATATTCATTGTCCTTGTATAGATTGCTTAAATGTGAACGTTTAAAGTCAAGAGGTGGTATATAATCACTTGTTAATATGAGGCATATACAAATTATATAGTCTATAGTTTTAAAGTGGTGAACGTTCAGAAGCAAGTTGTAGTAGAAGTGCTGGTATAGGTGTTGTTGATAGTAATAACAACGATGTACAAGATTGTGATTTTATTGATAATGGTAATGATGGGATTGGCGAGATGTTAAAGGAATATGGGAATTATATGGAGACTATGAATAAAACTGATTTAACTAACATAACGATGGGATTGACGAGATATTAAAGGAATATGGGAATTATATGGAAACTATGAATGAAACAGATTTACCTAACATAATTGGTAGTATCACAAAACAAAATTTTAAAAAGTTATTGAAAGTTTCTTAAGAAGAATTATATCTAGGTGCTCAAAATTCTCATAACTATCTTTTATTGTGAAGTTGTTACAGTTGAAGGTTTATAATAAATGGAGTAACAAGTCTTTTGACATGTTAGTTGACATGCTCAATGATGCATTACCTATTGGACACCAATTTCCCAAATCTTACTATGAAGCAAAGAAATTGTTAAAGGAACTTGGATTAAGATATACACCAATACACGCTTATAGGTATGATTGTGATAAATTTTGGAAGGACAATAAAGATCTTGAAGAGAGTCTCATTTATGGTACAATAAGGTAGCGAGTTGACGATAGTAAAAGGAAGAAGATACCTTATAAAATCTTGAGATACTTACCTATCAAACCATGAGTAAAAAGGCTTTTTATGTAAACAAAAACAACCATATATATAAGGTGGCATAAAGAGAAATGCATTAATGATAAAATTATGCAACATCCAGTAGACTTAATAGCATAGAAAGATTTTTATGAAAAGTTCCTATGGTTTTCATAGGATTTTCATAATTTTTGACTTAGTTTAGCCTCAGATGGATTTAATCCATTTGGTAATACCAGTGCTTCTTACAACACGTGTTCGATAATTCTAGTGCCATACAATTTACCTTATTGGAAGTGTATGAAGGAGCCTTTATGTTATTGTCTTTATTTATTCTAAGACCTACTACTCCTGGTAAGGATATTGTTGTATACATGCAACCATTAATTGATGACTTAAACCATCTACAGGAGGTTGGATTTGGATCATGGGCATAGATGACGAAGAAGTAACTTGTTTAATGGAAAAGTAAAAATTGCGTGAAGCTTCTTTGCACTTTTCTAGTGATGATGTGGTTTACTAACTATCACATTTGGGTGTCATTACACCTAACAAACACCTAAGTAATAAAAAGTGAAAGCGAAGTATTGTTGAACTCAATTAGAATAAAAGAAGCATATTTTTCAATTTGCCATATTGGAAAGAATTGCTATTGATGCATACTCTTAATGTGATGCATATTGAAAAAAATATTTGTGAGAATATTTTTAGAACCCTGATGGAAATTGATGGGAAATTGAAAGACACAATTAAGTAAAGATTAGACTTAGAAGACATGCATATAAGAAAGATTTGTATTTGAAAAGAAGAGATGATGGATCGTACATAATTCCACCTATTTATTACAACATGTTAAAAATAGAGAAGAAAAATTTTTGTTAATTTTTTAAATCAGTCAAGTTTCCTAATGGGTATGCATCTAATATAGCCCGTTGTGTGAATGTCAATGAGGGAAAAGTATCAGGGTTAAAAAGTCACGATTGCCATGTACTTCTGCAATGATTACTTAGTATTTAAACTCTATTAGTGTCTAACCTCAATAGAACATCAACTAAGAACAATTTAGAGATAATGAATCAATGGAATATAAATCTAATAATTATGATATATAATTATTTTATTTGTCATGTAAATTTATCCCATTGACGATATTATATACATAGGAATATGCATCTATAAGATAAATAATACCTTCAAATAATTATGTCACTAAAACTACAACAACCACTTGGCTGTAGAGCATAACCTAATAGTGGGGACCATTTCTTTCTATGTTAAAAGTATTAAGACACAAATAGAATATCAGCCAAACATAACATGGTTATAAATTTAATAGAGGAAGGAATGTAAAAAAAAAACATATAACATTTATTGAAGACTTTTTGGAAAAAAGAACCTTTCCGACTAATAATGACTTGATTTGGAGCTAGACTATAGAATTCGAAGGTTGAAATAGGAGGAGGAAGTTGATATTGGTGTAGTATCAGTAGCCTAAAAGAGGTTAAAAAGGATCATGAGGAGTTTACAGTATTTTCTTTATCAAGTACTTTGTTTCCTATTTGGAATATAGAGGCTTTAATAATTTGGTAAGATACATATGCTTTTCTTAATGCATAAGAAATTTTTGAAAATCTTTTAATTTTTAAAATTTTCAAAAAAATTATAGTTTTAAGTTTTCCATAAAAAATTTTTCCTTGAACTTTTGTTGAAATAATAATAATGAAACATATATGATATGAGCATCATACTTAGACTAATCAAATGTTACTTTTCACTCATAAACTCAATTTGAACCAATTAAAATTAACTTAAATTAATCGTTTAAGATAACTATAATAAATTATTAGTTTAGGTCAGGTTTAATGAGTTTGGTTAAAGTTTAAGAGCTAGATAGGATTGTGATGTAAGAAACATCTAATTAGTTCAGGAGTGACATTAATGCCACCAATGTTTCATCATTATTTTCCAACTGAAATTTAAGAGGAGATTTTCTAAAAAATAAAAAATAAAATTGATTTTTTTAAAAATTTTAAAAGGCTTAAAGATTTTTAAAGTTTCTTAAATTACAGGGGAGCTATATATCTTTTATCCTTAAAAATTTTTGTTGATGGATAAAATGTATTATGATAAATTACATTCATACGTTGAATTTTTCAATAAATATCTTTATGCATTAAGTGTTACATATATATCTTATTGTTAAAGATGCAAAGGTATAATATTTAAAGTTTTCATAGCAAAGCAATTAATTCATATGTAGGTCAAAATGAAGCAGAAGAATATTAGCTTCCATGTAACTTTTGTCTATGCCTTTAATGATACTTTCTAAAGAGTATAGTTTAATTCATCCTTTAGAAGTAAAACGAAATGCAAGGCTCAAGAGCCATTATGAAGACTTCGATAATTTTGCTAGCCATATAAAAGTATCATATTTAAAGATGGAGGGACATTTTTTGAATTGAGTAATAAATAGAAAGGAAGCTGGTTTTAGGAAAAAGATTAATAGGGCTTTGGTAAATGCTTATTGGTTATTAGTTTTTCTAGAGAGTAAAGCTTCTTTCAATAACCCACTTTTCTTTTACCATACCCTAATTCTAGTTCAGAACCTCTTCAATGTTTGAAGGAGAAGTTTTCCTTTTAGGTTCAACAATTTCTTAGCTAAAGTGGAGTGTTTTAAAGGAGCAAATCACTAAAAGAATCTTTTTAATATTCATGGACCTAAAATTTACATATGCATGAGAAAACTGTGGCAAGTGAAGAATAAGCTTAAGGTTCTTAACAAGAGGAAGTTTAACAATACTCCTTTTGCAATCTTTGAGACTAAATAGAATCTAAAATACTCTATGAGTTCCAGCAAGATGAAGTAAAGATAAAAGCACTTAATTGCAACCAGACATCTGAGATTAATTATTCTCTTATGAAATAAAGATCTAGAGTCTTATTGATTAACGAGGGGGATAAAAACTCAAAATTCTACCATAACTCATTAGTTTCAAAAAGAAATAAAAATAAATTTCATCTCTTAGTAATGAGAATGGACATTTGTTGTTATTCCAAGCTAACATTTTACAAGAAGATGCTCATTTTTTCTCACTATTTGATGTCCTACTAACGCATAGTCTTATGTGGTTGCTCTTTAATATTTCATCAAGGAATAAAATATACATAAGAAGATGAATTCTTGACTAAGCCTTTCAATGCCAATGATATGGAAATAACTTTGTTTGCCTTTGAACCGAATGAGGCTCAAGGAACTGATGACCTTAATGCCTATTTCTTTTAGAAAAATTAGTCTCATATTAAGACATTGGTTACTGAAGTAATATTGAAATTATTTACCAATGGAAAAATGCTAAACGATTCCTAATGTACATAGACCTAACTCTATGAATAAATTCAGATCAATTTCCAATTATAATACCATTTATAAAATTATGTCCAAGTTAATTGCTATTAGATTGAAAACCGTTGTATATCAAGTGATTGATCCTTTATGTAACATCCCATCACCGATGGGAAGGGTAAAATAGTAATTTTGAGTGGTCCATGGGCGTTAAGAAATGTGAGTTGT
>JAOSBO010013322.1:0-12742 GCA_027563915.1 Erythroxylum rotundifolium
TTTGTTGGGGAAAACAGTTATCGCTAGGTAGTTTTGGTGGGAAAAATAGCACGTTGGCTCACCTTTGGTAGGTAAAATAGCTTGTCAGCAGGGGCACTAAGCACTTTTCGTGGGAGAAATAACACGTTGGTGCACCTTCGGTGGGCAAAACAACTCGTAGGCCACCTTCGGTGGGAAAAACAGCACATTGGTGTGCCTTGGTTAGGAAAAACAACCCATAAGTGCACCTTCGGTGTGCAAAACAGCTTGTTGGCACAGTTGCTAAGCTTGTTTCGTGCGAAAACTTCACATTGGTGCACCTTCGGTAAGCAAAACAACACCTGCACATGGTTCCTAGACACTTTCGATGGGAAAAACAACGTATTGGGCACCTTTGGTAGGAAAAACAACGCATTGGTGCACCTTTGGTGGGCAAAATGGTCTGTCGACACAGTCGCTAGGTAACTTCGGTGGGAAAAACAGCACATTGTTGCACCTTTGGTGGCCAAAACAACTCAAGGTCATAGTCATTAAGCACCTTTGGTGGGAAAAACAAGACGTTGGTGCACCTTATTGGGCAAAACAACTAGTCGACTTGGTTGCTAAGCACCTTTGGTGGAAAATATAGCACGTTGGTGCACCTTCGGTGGGAAAAATAGCATGTTGGATCACCTTTGGTGGGCAAAATAGCTTATCGGCAAGGTCACTAGACACCTTTAGTGGGAAAAGCAGCAAGTTGATGCACTTTCGGTAGGCAAAATAGCCCGTTGGCACAGTCACTAGGCACCTTCAGTAGGGAAAACAACACATTGATGCACCTTCGTTGGGCCAAAGAGCCAGTTGGTATGGTCGCTCGGTACTAAAGGTTGAGAAAAACAACCCGTTGGGTACCTTTGATGGGCAAAATAGCCCATCGGCACGATTGCTAGGAACCTTTGGTGGGAAAACTACTCCTTGGTGCATCTTCGGTGGGTAAAACAGCCCGTTGGCACAGTCGTTAGGCACTTTCGGAGGGAAAATTAGCATGTCCGTTTGCCTTCGGTGGGCAAAACAGTCCCTGTGCACGGTTGCTAGGCACCTTGACTAGAAAAAACAGTTCGTTTGGCACCTTCGGTTGGAAAAACAACATGTTGGTAAACCTTTGGTGGGAAAAACAGCTAATTGACAGGGTTGCTAGGAATCTTTGTTGGGAAAAACATCACATTGGTGCACCTTTTTTGGGAACATCAACCAGTCGATATGGTGGCTAGGCACTTTTAGTGGGAAAAACAACACATTGGGTCACCTTCGGTGGGATAAATAGCCCATCAGTATGGTCTTTAAGCACCTTTGGTGGGAAAAATAAGAGTTTGGTGCACCTTTAGTGGGCAAAACAGCCGGTCGGCACGATTGCTAGGTACCTTTGGTGGGAAAAACGACCCGTTGGGCACCTTCTGTGGGAAAAACAACGTGTTATTGCGCCTTTGGTGGACAAAACAGTCATTCAACATGGTCGCTAGGCACCGTCGGTGGGAAAAATAGCACATTGGTGCACCTTCGGTGGGATAAACAACCTGTCGGCATGATCGCTTGGCACATTTGGTGGGAAAAACATCATATGGGTGCACCTTCGATTGGCAAAATAGCCAGTTGATATGATCGCTAGCACCTTTAGTGGGAAAAATAGCACATTGTTGCACCTTTGGTGGGGATAACAATTAGTCAGTACAGTTGCTAGGCACATCGGTACAGTCGGTGGGAAATAGGTCGGTCGGCACGGTCACTAGCCACCTTCGACGGAAAAAACAAAATGTTGGTGCCACTTTGGTGGGAAAACAGCACATGGACACGGTCCCTAGGCACTATTGACGGGAAAAACAACCCATTGGGCATCTTCGGTGGGAAAAGAACATTGGTGCACCTTCGGTGGGCAAAAAACCCCGTCAGCACACTCGCTAAGCACCTTTGGTGGGAAAAACAGCACGTCGATACACTTTCAATAGGCAAAATAGCGTGTTGGTAAGATGGCTAGGCACCTACGGTGGGAAAAACATCCCGTTGGGCACCTTCGCGCGAAAAAACAACACATTGGTGCACCTTTTGTGGGCAAAATAGCCTGTTGGCACAGTCATTAAGCACCTTTGGTGGGAAAAATAGAACTTTGGTGCACTTTTAATGGGCAAAATAGCCCATGTGCATGGTCACTAGGCACCTTTGGTGGGAAAAATAGCTTGTTGGCCACCTTTGGTAGGAAAAACAGCACATTGGTGCACCTTCGATGGGCAAAACAACCCATCAGCACGGTTCCTACCCACATTTGGTGGGAAAATAGCACATTGGGCACCTTCTATGAGGAAAACAACCCATGTCTATAGTTGCTAGGCACCTTCGGTGGGAAAAACAATCCATTGGGTACCTTCGGTAGGAAAAATAGCACATTGGTGAACCTTTGGTGGACAAAACAGCTCGTCGGCGCGGTTTCTAACAACCCTTTGGTGGGAAAATAGCACGTTGGTGAACTTTTAATGGGAAAACAGCCTGTGCGTATGGTCGCTAGGCACCCTCGATCGGAAAAAGAGCCTGTTGGGCATCTTTGGTGGAAAAAACAACACGTTGGTCCACCTTCGTTAGGAAAAATTGCCTATGGACCACAGTCACTAGGCCCCTTTGATGGGAAAAACAACACGTTGGTGCAACTTCAGTGGGTAAAACAACTCGTTGGCATAGTTGCTAAATAACTTCATTGGGAAAAACAACACGTTGGTGCACTTTTGGTGGGCAAAACATCCCGTCAGCACGGTCGTTAGACACCTTTGATGGGAAAAATAGCAGGTTAGTGCACCTTCGATGGGTAAAACAACCGATTGGCGCAGTCACTATGCATCTTTGGTGGGGAAAATGGCCCATTGGTGCACCTTTGGTGGGAAAAATAGCTTGTAAGCACAATCACTAGGCACCTTCAGTGGGAAAAACAACATGTTGGTGCACCTTTGGTGGGTAAAACTACCAGTGGGCACGGTGAGTAAAACTACCAGTAGGCACCTTAGGTGGGAAAAACAACACATTGTTGCACTTTTGGTGGGTGAAATAGTTTGTCAGTAGGGTTGCTAGGCACCTTTGGTGGGAAAAATAGCCTGTTGAACACCTTCGGTAAGCAAAACAACCTGCCGGCATGGTCGTTAGGCACCTTTGGTGGCAAAGCAGCCTGTTGGGCAACTTTGGTGGGAAAAACAGCACGTTGGTGCACCCTCGGTGGGCAAAACAGCTTGTCGGCATGGTCGCTAGACAACTTCAGTTGGAAAAACAACACTTTGGTGCACCTTCGGTTGGGAAAACAGTTGTTCGATACGGTCGCTAGACACCTTCATTGGTAAAAACTGCTTGTTGGGCACCTTTGATTTGAAAAATAGCACATTGTTAAACCTTCAATAGGAAAAACAACCCATTAGTAAGGTCACTTGGGGCCTTCGATGGGAAAAATAGCACGTTGGTGCGCCTTCAGTTAGTAAAATAGCCCCTCGGTATAATCACTAGGCACCTTTTGTGGGGAAAATAGCACGTTGGTGTACCTTCGGTGGTCAAAAATACCTGCCGACATATTCGATAGGCATCTTCAATGGGAAAAACAACACGTTGGTGCTCCTTTGGTGGGTAAAACAGCCCGTTGGCACATTATGTAGGAAAAACAACACGTTGGTCCACGTTTGGTTGGTAAATAGCCCGTCGACGTTGTCACTAGGCACCTTTGGTGGGAAAAAAAACACATTTGTGCACCTTTGGTAGGCAAAACTACCAGCCGGCACAGTTGATGGGCAGCTTCAATGGGAAAAACAGCACGTTGGTGCACCTTTGGTGGGTAAAATAGCACATAGGCGTGGTCACTAGACACCTTCAATGGGAAAAACTACTTGTTGGGCACCTTCGATTGGAAAAATAGCACGTTGGTAAACCTTCGGTGGGAAAAATAGCCTATCAACAAGGTCTTTAGGCACGTTCGATGGGAAAAACGACACATTGGTGCACCTTTGTTGGATAAAACGGAAAGTCGGTATGGTCACTAGGCACTTTCGGTAGGAAAACCAACACATTGGCACTCCTTCAGTTGGCCAAACAACCCGTCAGCATGGTTGTGAAGCACTTTAGTGTAAAAAACAGTATGTTGTCGCAACTTTCGTGGACAAAATAGCCTATGGGCATGGCCGTAAGGCACCTTCGATGGGAAAAACCACCCGTTGAGCAACTTTGGTGGGAAAAACAACACATTGGTGCCCCTTTGGTGGTCAAAATAGCACATTGGCACAACTTTGGTGGTCGCTAGGCACCTTTGGTATGAAAAATAGCCCATTGGTGCAATTTCGATGTGCAAAATAGCCCGTTGACATAGTCACTAGGTACCTTCGATCCAAAAAATAGCATGTTGGTGCACCTTTGGTGGGCAAAATAGCCCGTGGGCACGGTTGCTAGGCATCTTCGGTCAAAAAGACCACCCGTTGGGCACCTTTGATAGGAAAAATAGCAAGTTGGTAAACCTTTGGTGGGCAAAATGGCCCGTTGACAAGGTCATTAGGCACCTTCGGTAGGAAAAATAGCACATTGGCACACCTTTGATGGGAAAAACAGTCAATTGGTTTGGTTGCTAGGTAGTTTTGGTGGGAAAAATAGAACATTAGCTCACCTTCGTAGGGAAAAAAAGCTCGTCGGCACAGTTGCTAAGCACCTTTGGTGGGAAAAATAGCACGTTGGTGTACCTTCAGTGGGCAAAATAGCCCGTAGGGCACCTTTGGTGTGCAAAACAACACATTGACGTACCATCGGTGGGAAAAACAACCTATCAACATGGTCACTGGGCACCTTGGGTGGAGAAAACGTCCCATAGATTCACCGTTGGTGCCTTCGGTGGCAACATGGTCGCTAGGAGCCTTTGGTAGGAGAAACAACATTTTGTTGCACCTTCGGTGGGCAAAACAGCTCGTGAGCACTATTACTAGGCATTTTCGGTGGGAAAAATAGCCCATTGGGCACCTTCGGTGGGAAAAACAGCACATTGGTTCACCTTCTGTGGGTAAAATGACCTATCAACACAGTCACTAGGCACCTTTGGTGAGATAAACGAGACATTGGTGCACCTTCAGTGGCCAACACAGCCAGTTGGCAAGGTCGTTAACCACCTTTACTGGGAAAAACAGCACATTGGTTCATCTTTGGTGGGCAAAATAGCACTTCGACATGGTCGCTAGGTACTGTCAGTGGGAAAAATAGTACATTTGTGCACATTTGGTGGGCAAAACAGCCCATCGGCACCATCACTATGCACCTTCGGTAGGAAAAAGATAGCACGTTGGTGTAACTTTGTTAGGCAAAACAGCCAGTCGATATGGTTGTTAGGCACCTTCGTTGGGAAAGACAGCCTATTAGGCACCTTCGGTGGGAGAAACAACACATTGGTGCACCTTGGTAGGCAAAACAGACCCTCAGCACGGTCACAAGCCTATTAGGCACCTTTGGTGGGAGAAACAACAAATTGGTACAGCTTTGGTAGGCAAAACAGACCCTCAGCACGGTCACAAGGCACCTTCGGTGGGAGAAGTAGTTTGTTGATGCACCTTCGATGGGAGAAACAACTTGTTGATGCACCTTCGGTGGGTAAAATAGCCCTTTGGGAGGTTGCTAGGCACCTTCAGTGGGAAAAATACCACGTTGGTGCGCCTACGGTGGGCACCATCACTAGGCACCTTTGATAGGAAAAACAGTCCATTGGGCACCTTCGGTTGGAAAAAAAGCAGGTTGGTAAAGCTTTGGTGGGATAAACGGCCTGTCAGAATGGTCACTGGGCACATTCGCTGGGAAAAACATCACATTGGTGCACCTTTGGTTGGCAAAATAGCCTAGGCATGGTCGCTAGGCATCTTCATTGGGAAAAAAAGCACGTTGTTTCATCCTCGATAGGAAGGACAACCCGTCAGTAGGTGCGCCTTTAGTCGGTAAAATAACCCGCGAGCATAGCTTCTAGGCACCTTAGATGGGAAAAATAGCCCGTTGGGTACCTTTGGTGAGAAAAACAACACATTGGTAAACCTTCAGTGGGAAAAAGCAACCTATCAGCAAGCTCAGTAGGCACCTTCGGTGGGAAAAACAGCACCTTGGTCCACCTTCATTAGGCAAAACAGCTAGTTGGTATAGTCACTAGGCACTTTTGGCGAAAAAAACAACACATTGGTGCACCTTCAATGGGCAAAATAACCTGTCGACACGGTAGCTAAGCTCCTTTGGTAGGAAAAACAACACTTTTATACACCTTCGATGGGCAAAACAATCCTTTGGCATGGTTGCTAGGCACCTTTTAAGGGCAAACCAGTCCATTAGGCACCTCTGGTGGGAAAGACAACATATTTGTGCACCTTCGGTGGGTAAAACAGCCTATTGACACAGTCGTTAGGCATCTCTGGTAGGAAAAACAGCATGTTAGTGCACCATCGGTGGCCAAAATTGCCCGTAGGCAATGTCCTTAGGAACCTTCGGTGCAAAAAATAGCTCGTTGAGCACATTCGGTGGGAAAAACAGCACATTGATGCACCTTTGATGGGCAAAATAGTCTGTCGGCACGATTGCTAGACACCTTCAGTGGGAAAAACAACCCTTTGGGCACCTTATGTGGGAAAAAAACTCGATAGGCACCTTCGGTAGGAAAACGGCACATTGTTGCACCTTCTGTGGGTAAAACAACCTGTCGACACGGTGGCTAGCACCTTCAATGGGAAAAATAGTACATTGGTGCACTTTCATTGGGAAAAACAGTCGGTCGGTATGGTCGCTAGGCACTTTTGATGGAAAAAATAGCATATTGGCACATCTTTAGTGGCAAAAGCAGCCTGTGAACACAGTCACTAAGCACCTTTGCTGGGAAAACAACACTTTTGTGCACCTTCGATGGCCAAAATAGCCCTTTGAAACGGTTGCTAGGCAGCTTCTAGGGGAAAAATAGTCCATTGGGCACATCTGGTGGGAAAGACAACACATTAGTGCACCTTCGGTGGGCAAAACGACCTATCGACATAGTCTCTAGGCACCTCCAATGGAAAAAACAACATGTTAACGCACCTTCGGTGACCAAAACTTTACGTGGGCATTGTCCCTAGGAACCTTTGGTGCAAAAAATAGCCTGTTGAGCACGTTCGGTGAGAAAAAAAACACACGTTAGTGCACCTTCAATGGGAAAAACAGTCTGTCGGCATGATCGTTGGATGCCTTCAGTGGGAAAAACAGCTCGTTGGGCATCTTAGGTGGGAAAAAACCCATTGGGCACCTTCTGTGGGAAAAACAGCCTGTCACCCCGGTGGCTAAGCACCTTCTGTGGGAAAAACAACTCATTGGGGCACGTTCGGTGGGTGAAACAGCCTATCGGCACAGTCACCAGGCACTTTCGATGGAAAAAACAACACGTTGGTGCACCTTTGGTGGGCAAAAGGACCTGTTGATATGGTCGTTGGGTACCTTTGGTGGGCAACAGAGCTGGTTGGTGCACCTTTAGTGGGTAAAATAGCCTGTTCACACAGTCTCTAGGCACCTTTGATGGGAAAAGCAGCAAGATAGGTGCCTTTGTGAGGAAAAACAACACCTTGGTGCACTTTTGATGGGTAAAACAACCTATCAGCACGTTTGGTGGGAAAAATAGTACGTTGGTGCATCTTCGTTGGGCAAAATAGTTAGTGGGTATGGTCGCTAGGCACCTTCAGTAGGAAAAATAGCACGTTTATGCACCTTTGATGGGCAGAACAGCTAATCAACACAGTCATTATGCAGCTTCGGTGGGAAAAACAACACGTTGGTGCAGCTTCGGTGGGTAAAACAGCACATTGGTGCACTTTCAGTGGGCAAAACACCATGGGCACAGTTGCTATGCACCTTCGGTTGGAAAATAGCATGTTAGTGCACCTTCGTGAAGTAAATCATGCGTTAGTATAGTCTTTACGAACAATAAACTCGATGCACAGAAAGGGAGATTGAATGGTGTATGCCCTTTTTGATGAATACAAAAAATCTTGATAAGAACTATTTCTCTTTTTGAGAAGATATCAAAAAAATTATTACGTGTTTTAAATCACAAATAACTTCTATATTGTAGTTTAACAACAAAGTAAGTTGAAGTAAGGGATAGAAAGTTGACACTATGATTTTTATACTGGTTCACCCCAGACGGTGGGGTACGTCCGGTCCTCAGTGTTCGTCTGAGTGTTTCACTATACTTCAAACAGTTATAAGTATTGTTTTCTCTTTCAGAGCCTCTTTAGGTATCTTACAGCAAGTACTCTTTCAATTATCTTAGCCTCTCCAGGCTATTTGCCTTCTCTTTCTCTCACTAGAAAAAGATATCGTAAGCTTTTGTTACAGTAATAATAGCTCTCTCAGTATCACTCTAGAAAAATCTCTTTCGTAAGTAAACACTGAAAGATCACCTATATCATATGTTCATTAACCTGAAAGCTTCAAATGAGACTTGTGTTTATAGCCTCATTCTCTAACTACTTCTTGATCTTTGATAACTGCTTCTTGATCTTTGATAACCACTTCTTGATTCTTGATAACTGTCATTTAGTTGAGTTCTGTAAGTAACTCCAACTAAGTAACTGTCCGACATGCTACTGTATCATCTTTGCATCTATGCCTTTGCATCTATCTCTTTGTGTCTTTCTTGAGATGCATTTATGTCTTTGTGTCTACGTCTTTGCGTCTTTGTCTTTGTGTCTATCTTTTTGTGTCTATCCTGACTTGCGTCTATTTCTTAGTGTCTATCCTTTTGCGTCTATGTTTTCTTGTGTTTACTTCTTTGCATCTATCTCGACTTGCGTCTATGTCTTTTTACTATGTTAGCTTGCGTCTATGTCCTATACTCCGTCTACACACTTAACATACTTGTTAAAACGTTCATTTGTTTCTAACATTATTATTATTTGATTGTCATCTAAATATATCATCGTAAAGTCCTCTTGACTTAACAATCTCCCCCTTTTTAATGATAACAAATAATGACAATTTTAGAAAAAAATCAAGATGAATGAATTTTTATTCAGTTGATGAATGAAATAACAATTGAATCAGAAAACATCAAATGAATAAGGAAACAACAAATGAACAAAAAAAGAATAAGAAAACAATAAATCAACAAATACAGAATAAATACAAAAATACACATATGCATTCTATCTTCTACTTTTCTTCTTTCTTCTGTCTTTTCTTCTCTTCTTCTATCTTTTCTTTTCATTTCTCCCCCTATTTTCCTCTTTTCTCCCCCTTTTTGTCTTCTTTTCTCCCACTAGTTGTTAGCAATCAAAAAGAATTTAGCTCAGATGCTTCATTATCTCAGAAAACATACCTTGCATGTTAGTTTTGATTAACTTGAGGTCGTTTTCTATTTATACTTGAAGATAAGCTACTTCCTCATGTAGATCACCAACTGATTCAGTCAGAATATCAACCTTTTCATAAATTTCTTCAATTTCCTTCACGAAGGCTTCTTGACTCCACTTCTGAGAGTGTTGTACTTCTTCCACCTCAGTCATATTAGCTTACTGAGGTTCACTTGATGGAAAGAAGTTTGTGCCAACAAATGTTTCTGAGGTTATAACATCTAACTCAATGATTTTTAGGGTAGTAGGTTTAAAGGATTGCTTGCCTTCAAGAAGATCAAGGTCATCAAGTCTAGGTAGTCTAAGGTGCATGATCAGATGCACAAAAGTCTCTAAGTTAATAGAAATACCTTCAACCTAGATGGTTCTATACTTTCCTTTTGTCACTCTTCCAACTACCATAGAAGTTATATCTATCGTGAAGCATCCACAATTATTACCTGATTCTTTGGAGATGTGATGTGAAACATAGAAACCTTTTGTTTGTACTGCATTACATGCCTCATCTATGTTTCTCACCGCTTCATGTATTTGATCTTCAGTCAGGTCACCTACTTTTTCTTCAGCGTACATCTTCTATTTCCCTTTATCTATATTGCTTACAATGTTTGAAGTGCTAGGTTGGATATCAGGTACAATCTTGATCAAATTTCTACTCCTGATTGGGTAGATAGTGTACTGATCTTTAGTCATCTTTAGAGGATATAGTTCTAACTTCTCATCTTTCAGAATCCCATATAGTCTTCTTTCTTTATGATTTAAAAGATGAATAGACTGATTATTGATCAAAATTGGCTCAACTTGTACCTTAACTGACCTTTTTACAAATTCTCTGATTATAATTGAGCTTTTGTTTCTCACAGATACCTCTTCTTCAATCACCTTCATTCTCAAGTTCTCTTTCCTGATAGAACTTTGAGATACCACTCCGTTTTCAACTGATTTTTTATTTGTTGACTGCCAGTTGAAGTACTTTCTTGCTGACTGGTCTTTAACTTTTTACTTTCATCTACCAGTCTTGAACGTGGTTATGGTTGGGTTCTCTTCTTCCCAAACTCCAACCTCTTCTTAATTCCAGTCTCTTTAGTCATCTTTGTCTTCTCTTGTTGCATGATTGAGACTAGAGATCTTGTAGCCTTTGGTGTCTTTTCTATCTTCTTCTTAGGTTCTTCGCTAAGAGACTTTCCTCTCTTCTGCTCATCTTGTCGAAGAGCTAATATCCTTGGTGATCTTTTTAACTTTTTTACCTGTTCAAAATCAAGTGTCTCTGCCTTCTTTTTCAATGACACTCGTTTCTTAGATAGATTCACCCGGTTTTCTATTCTTTGGAGCATCTTCTCAGCTTCAACAGCTCCTTCTGATAATTTCTTCTTTTCTTTGGGGGTCATCCTTCCAAATGACTGAGGTTTCTTCTTTTCTTTGGGAGTCACATTCTCATTTACACTACTTTGAACAGAGTGCTCCCCCTCAATCTTTGGTCTCACCACAAAAGTTGTACTCATACCCATTCTCCCAATAGTTGCCACATTAATAACACTTTTAATGTTCATCTTCATTCTGTTTCCTCTGTCAAGAAGGATTCCAGACTCTCTGAAGATTCTTGTCAATAGCATGCCGTATGGAAAGGCATTAGAGTCCCTCTTTGTCTTGAACATATGTCTCAAAATCAGATATGAAAGGTTGATAGCCTTATGATTGAGTAAGTAGAATAGACATTGCTCGTCTATTGTTCTGACAGCATTCTTTGAGGCTGTTCTCGGTAGAATGCAATGAAATAGGATGTTATGTAGAACCCTAGCATTCTGAACAAGGTTCGATGACTTCTTGTCCTCAGGGTCACTACATCCATAGAGTTGTCAATTCACATATGCATTCTCTAAAGAGTTTTTAATCATCCATCTAGGGTTGTAAAACACCTCTGCCCCAACACATGGACATCCACTAACCTTCTTGAATAGCTCCAGTGTTACTATAACTGACAATCTATCGAACATTGATACAATAGTTTCATTTACTACATCTGCATTCTTCCAGAACTCATAAACTTCATTTTGATAGACTATTTCATGAATCTGAAAGAAGTTTTTCCATTCGACTGCTTCTACTTCTGGTTCAATATCCATCTGATTCTACTTCAGGGATTCGAAATCAACATGCTTTCCATAACTCATTGCTTTCTCCATTGTAATCTTTAGGCAGTAAAAACTTCTTCAACGTAGTGAGATTAGAACTTGAAGATGAAAGCGTAACCGTAAGGTCTCGAAATGAAGAGTAGTGAATAGTTGATTTTGAGAGTGTTGCAAGAGTCAATTTTAGAGTATTTCAAGAATTTTCTAGAGTTGGTGAGTTCTGAACTGTCTAAGAGGATTTCTTTTATATTTCCCTCCAAAAATAATCACCATCTGTAACTTGTGGTTACTACCTCTAGAAGACTTACAACTTTTTATCTTCTTTTAGTAAAAATATCATTTGGGTCATGACGTGTCAGACAATTGGTCTCTCAACACTACCATATTAAGGTTTTATCTTATTTCTTTGAGTCTTTCTTCATTCAAAGGCTTAGTAAAGATATCTTCCCATTGATGACTTCTCTCAACAAACTGAAGATAGAAGATTCCTCTATAAACATAGTCTCATAGAAAATGTTGTCTAACTTCGATGTGCTTCACCCTTTAGTGATGTATTGGATTCTTTGATAAGTTGATAGCACATTTGTTGTCATAGAAGATCATAATTTGTTCTTCTTTTATGGAACAATCTTCTAACTGATACTTAATCCATAACGTCTGTGAACAACAGCTTCCAGCAGACATATATTCAGCTTCTACAGTAGATAGTGCAATTGAGCTTTGCCTCTTACTAGACCATGAAACTATATTATGGCCAAGCAAGTGACAACCTCCACTTGTACTCTTCTAATCAATCCTATCTCTAGCGTAGTCAGCATCATAATAGCCAATTAACCTGAAATCTTTACCTTTTTCATACATTAAGCAAAGATCAGTAGTACTTGATAGATATCTCAAAATTCTTTTAACAGCAATGTAATGAGATTATCTAGGATCTGCTTGAAATCTAGCACACAAACAAACACTAAACAAAATATCAAGTCTACTTGCTGTAAGGTAAAGTAAAGAACCAATAATTCCTCTATAAAGGGTTTGATCAACCTTCATCCTAGATTCATCCTTAGATAAAGGGTTTGAAGGATGCGTAGGAGTTGACATTGGTTTTAGTTTGTCCATACCATATTTAATGAGCAGTTCTTTGATATTCTTCTATTGATGAATGAAAATCTTTTCCTTAGATTGCATAACTTGTAATCCAAGAAAGAATTTTAATTCACCCATCATGCTCATTTCAAACTCACTTTTCATAAG
>JAOSBO010013330.1:0-12741 GCA_027563915.1 Erythroxylum rotundifolium
TAGGTATTTGCATCACTTGAAGAAAAATGTGAAGAACAAGGCTAGAGTTGAAGGTTTGATATGTAATGCTTATTTAGCGGAGGAAGCTAGTACATTTTGTTCACATTATTTTAAGCTGCATGTTCACACAAGAGAAAGAAAAGTTCCTCATAATGATGATATGGGAGGAACTACTGATGTTAACGATAACTTATCCATCTTCACTTATCTGGGACTATCATATGGATGTTCAACAAGAAGAATGTTAACAGAGGAAGAAATTGAGGTTTCCCATAGTTACATTTTATTTAACGGTGAAGAAGTTCAACCTTTCGTGCAGTAAGTATCAAGTGATTATTTTGGTTTCAAAATTGGTTAATGTTATTCATAACTTAAATATATAATAATCTTTTTGATCGTACGAAGAATTGTTATGGGAGCTCATGCCCAACAAATCACAGGATGATATCAATAAAGAAGTTGGAAGACACTTTGCTAGATGGTTTGGGCAATATGTAAGTTTTCACTTCCAAACATGTTGAAATGATTGAATTATAAGATTTAAGAGTTCAGATGACATCATACTGTTTAATATGATATTTTCTTTTCTATAGGCCTTAGAAAATTCAATAAACTACAAGTTCATATGTGATCTTGCGAAGGGATCTTTGCGAACTGTTAAATCATATTCGATGTATTTCATTAATGGAAATATCATACATAATATAATGGTCATAGCATGGCAACAATAAATAGTGGAGTTTGCATACAAGGAGAAGTGATTGATTACTATGGCAAAATAATTGAGATACTTTAAATTGAGTACCTTGCATTGCCAATAAAGCGAATTGTGATATTTAAAAGTGTGAGTGGTTTGATCCAACTCCAATTGTTGGTACAAAAGTGCATAGCTAATACAATCTAGTTAAAATCCACAAGCGAAAAAGATTTTAACATTTTGAACCTTTCGTGTTGGCAATGCGATTGATCCAAGTGCATTATGTCATTTTTCCCAACTTACGACAAGATAAGTCAAATTGGTTGGCTATATGCAAAGTTAAAGCTAGAGGTGTTTTTGAATCACGTGAAAAAGGAGAACAGAGAGTTGAAAGTGAAGCGTTTCGAAAACAGACTTATGAAATAACTACTTCTATCGTATATGAGCATAATGAACTTTTGAATGATCCATGTAATCAATATGTTGAAATTTTATCTGGAGACAATAAAAAGGGCCAAAGATTTGAAGAAGAGCCAAAGATTGATTCAAATTCTTTAGAACAATTTACAATTAAGTGATGATAGTGATTAATTTGTGTTTGTAATTGAATATTGTATGAACAAATCAATTATTTCCTTTTCAATATATTGTATAAATTTCTGAAATGAAAAAGTAATATTTCTACAAACTTCAATCAAATATTGATTTCATGTTGAAATATGGCACCAAAGAAGAGACAAGATACTTAGCGGCCAATATTTTGCAGACCACGATTCAGAGGTTTATACTATGGAGGTGAAGGATCTCGTGGTGCAGTATGTAGAGAAGAAACACCTCCACCCCCTCCACATACTAACTAGCAGATGAGGTTACACCATCTACTATTCCTTCATCATTTAGTAGCCCTATATTGACAGAGATATCAGGGGTAAATATTGCGGATGAAAAAGACGACTGCCAACCTCGAGCTAAGGGACCCGATAGACAAAAATACATCACAATTGTTAGTAATATGTAAGTGAAAATACATGAACCATTATATGTTATAATTAGGTTATAGGTTTAAATTTTAAAAATGGTATAAATTTATTTGTTTTTATATTATAGGTTTCTTCCACCTGGACCCTGTTCAAGAAATATGACATTGAAATTCAAGGAGAAGATTGATCTTGAGGGCTATGTACGGAAGAACATCTCTGAGGAGACAAAGGAATTTTACTATCATGAGTTTGAGGCATGATACAAATTATTATTTCCTTTTTTAATTAAAATTTTTATACGTTAAATTGATAAATATTATTACATCAAAAGTATTTATCGAATATTTTTCCTTTTATTAAGGAAAGAATTTTTTTGGGATTCTCAATTAGACGGGACCATCTATAAAGTATAGGAGTCGAGAGCGTGTACACGTTATCGTGGCTTTGTTGATGCGATACATAGGGCGGCTGTACAACTGCCTTATATATCTGAAGAAATGGGGAGTTGTTGGCTGCAATATTGGACATCACCTAAGGCCATGCCTATTTCACAGTGTAATTCGGCCAACAGACATGGAGGACCTAAAGGAGAGAGTCTTCCCGTACATACAGGAGGATCTATTACCTACTAAAAGCATGCATAGAGATCTGTAAGTGTCTACAATTTACAGTAATATTCTAATCTCTTTTGTTTGTTGTATCTTAATTGAATTTGCTGTGTTAAAATTTGGAATGAAATTATATGTCTATAGTGCCATATATGACTGTGTTTTTTAGTTTTGTTCTTTGTTCAATAGGGGGTAGATTTCATAAAAATAGAGAAATGCCAAAATTTTTACAACTTTTAATTCACTTGTATTTCTAATGAATCTTATTTGTGAATTTTGAAATGAAAATATGTGTTTCTTGTTAAGAATGATAATGTTATACTGGTGCCATATATGGCTATGGTTTTAGTTTTGTTCTTTGTTCAACAGGGGTAGATTTCATAAAAATAGAGGAAACCTTGCCATAATTTTTATAAATTCTAATTCACTTGTATTTCTATTGAATTTTATGTATGAATTTTGGAATGAAAATATGTAATTCTTGTTGAGAATGATAACGTTATACTGGTGCCATATACATGGCTTTGGTTTTTGTTTTGTTCTTTGTTCAACAGGGGGGTTGATTTCATAAAAATAGAGGAAACTTTGCCGAAATTTTTATAAAATCTAATTCACTTATAATTAACATTTTATTATTATGCAGGAAAAGTCTATGGGCATGAGACCTACACCCCATTAATTATTTCTGCATACTCACACTAAAAAACATGACTGGGTGACATTCGTCAACAATCGTTGTAGAGAACTCAATATATATGAAATTTATGATTTAATATTAATAATGCTTAATAATTATCACTTACTAATATCAAAATTTGCTTTCTGATAGGACCAAATACAACAAACCATTGAATGATGGTCTCAACAACCTGAAAATGTTGATGACACTGACACTTATCTTGAAGTAGTAGTGGCAGGGATCGTCATGGGAGGATATTTGACTTAAGTTCATTTGCGAATACTTGTTATTCGCAATCCTCCACATCTAGTACAATAGCAACTACTAGGCAGTCCACCGCCAATCAAGTGGAAGCACTTTAGAACAAAGTGCAAATATTGTCGACTCAGTTGCAACAGTAGTTAGAACAGTTGCAACAGTTGACGCTACTGTACGTTCAGCTCCGTTAGGAGATGGATGAATTGAAGAGTAAGGGCAACACGTTATCTCACCAACCAGAGCATTCGCCATCTCCAGATCAGTAGTGCATTTTTGGTCATTTAGTTTTTATTACAAATATTTATTATTTACAATGTAATGTTTTTATTATCAATTAAGATATTTTAACTTTTAATCATTAATCAAAATTTCTATTTAACCAATTTAAATGTATATTATAAATATATAATTATTAGAATTACGCATCAACTATAATTTAAATATAATGATAATATATTATTTATAAAAAATATGTAAGCAAATTTATCGATAGAACTAAATGTCCTTTGGTAACTAAATAAACAAATTACCGATAGTAAATAGGCTATTCCATAGATAATCGAAGTAGTAAATACCAATGAAATATCAAATCCAATGATAACATGTACGCAAATTTACCAGCAGTACACTTGTTACCATCGGTAAATATACCAATAGAAAACGTGCTTCTATCGCTAAATTATACCGACGGTTAGTCACTCAATATGCGGTCAGTATATTTGTCAATGGTTTAACGTTTTCTGACACTAAAATTGTGGTTGAATTTATCGACGGTAAGTCTTTTTCCATTCATAATTATTAGCTACGGCCAAGTCTACGATGCTATGGTCTTTTAGTGAATTCCTTCGGTAATATATTCTACTGATAGATTATTTTTGTTTTCCGTTGGTAATTTTTGTCGCAAAATGGCATTTTCCTTATAGTGGAAACTTTGCCAATACACTTTTAGCAAAACCAAAACCTTACCTCTTCATTTCTTCTTCTATGGATTCTTCATCTTCATCATTATATGATTTTGTACATTATATAATTAAAAAAATAAAGATCAAACCGAGAAGGAAACACGACGATCATAGGCCACCCTCTTTGTTACAACCAAATGAACAAAACTTACAAGGTAACCTTAGAATCTATGGACAACCAAAAGAGCAAACCATACATCATATATATTTCTATCACATAAAAATATACAGCATACCAAAATGATTGCCAACCTATGCATCATATATAGGAACTGAAATCATGCATAATAAAATGACTCTGATACCAATTGTTGGATTAGAAAAATAAAACATGCACGATTTAGATGTAACGGTAGATTTCAAAACTTTTTAGAAATCAAAATCAAAGCGGAAGCAAGATGACCAAATCAACATGTATAGCCATACATGATACGGTATAAAGATAATAAACATAAGAACAAGGTGGTAGAAATTATATTACCAACTTCTTCACCACAGCTTTAACTCCTCACTGTGTTATCCTATCCTCAGCAATATATCCTCTCCTAGGAGATATATCCTCTTCTTGTTATTATATCCTCTTCTCAATATTGTATCCTTGATTAATTCGATCTACCACATGTTCTTCTTTGACAACTTGGTTAACAAGATCCTAGTGGGAACGGAGAAGAAAACTTGAAGAGATTTTTCCCTTAGAAGAAAAAAAACCAAAATTTGAGACACTTCTTATGTAATTTTCGTCTATACCATGCAAGATAGGAGAGAAAGAGTAAAAAAATGCAAGAACACCTTTTTACAACTTCTTAATTTTGGTTTCATCTAAAGAAAGAAGAGATTCGCATTAAATGCATCACTTCATTCTTTAGTCATTCATAAAGAAGCCAATAAATGAGACTCTTCTCATTTGTCATTAAGATGGCTATGTGAAAAGATAATTAACCTAAATGAGACATATCAATTTCAGTTAAGTGATGAAATAAGGAAGATGGTCCATCATAATGCACCTCTTTCTTATTTGATCCAATGAATGCTAATAGGTTACATACTGTCATTAAGAGACCACCATTAAACCATTTAATGATAAGGTCATTACTCCATTTAACGAGAATAAAACATGTTAAAACCATCTTTAATATAGCAAATCAATACTAAATGCGCAGCTGAACATTTAGTCCAGTGAAAACAAAATTCTACCTCAATTTATCTTAAATAACTTTATTTTAATTTAATCAATCTAATTAATCAAATTAAGCCAAAGCCTAGCCCATTTCTAAATGTTCAATTGGGCTTCTAATTAACAATTAATTAGTATAAGTCTAACATTCAATCATTGGCTTTAAAATCTCTATTTATATTCTTACTTTACTTGATAACCCTCTTAGAAGCCAAGTGGGGAATCTTATTGGTCTTAGATAATTCAAGCTCCAATAAGCCCAGAATTATTTTAATGTCAATATAATTAATTTTAACTTATTAACTAAATGTCATTCAACTGAAGACAATTAGTTGGACTCTTGAATTATTAAATATTATGAGAACACGTATTTCAAATAAGAAGTCCAATTGCAAGCCTTATTATCAAGCTTATTATAGCCATCCGCACAAGAAAGGGTAAAAGCACCGTTTTGCCCTTATATTGGTTTTTCCTTCTAGATATCCCATTTTACTCTATATGGTGATTAACACACAAGATTTCATCTTTGTGTTAAGACTTCATGGGTAGCTAGTCCATCAAACTGCTATGGCCAGTTTAATCACCAATTTCCATAAAACATCTACAAGTGATGATATCACTATAAACTCTTTATTTAAGTGAATGTTCCCTGATACATGCTTCAATTAATAATTCCAACATGCAGAAAATGGATTAATACTCTGTAAAATTCCATTTCAATCATATCAAGAATTATAATGAAACATATATGAGTTCACCACTGATCAAGATTGTGGTCCATAATAAACGAATGCTCAAGTTGTGTGTTTTAAGATTAAAGAAACGACCCGCTTTATTCTTAAATATGAGTTCCCTAATACATTCTAGAGTCATTTAATAGTGTCATTATCAGTAGCCAACTACTATCATGATATGAAAGTGATCATTCCCTCGAAGTAAACTCCTTTACTTACATGGGGAAAAATCGGAACACTACAATCTAAACCATAATCAAGCGACCAACTTGATTATTCATCCTATACATCTCCATGTATATGTATATTACTTACAAAAGAATCTCAGTAGCTTATGACTAGATATATAATGCTCATAAAAACCAAACTCTTTTATTTTTATTAATAATAAATATTTTCATTACAAAATTGTAATTGGAAGAAAATTAAGTTATACATAAATACATTTTCTTTTCAAAGCATTATATTTACGTAACTCCAACTATGGGGCCCAATAAGTTACCGCTAAGTTGGTTTTTCCTTTGCCAGAAACTTGAAGATGGAGCTCGTCGATCAGTTTCTTGGCCCTAATCATCCTTGGTGGAGCCATTGTGAGAAGAAAATATGAAAAAATGGGAGAGAGACTGAAATTCGTATTTTTGAGAGAGAAAGCAAAATCTTGCCTAAATCCTTATGTTTTGGGATGATTACTGTATGAAAAACATGAAGGAATTTTGGATTAATGGAAAAGGATGAAGAAAATACCAAGAATCTAGAGAGAGACAGTGAAATTTTGAAAAACGCATGAGAGAAGAAAGGGGGAAAACTTTAAGTTTCCTCCTGGATGGAATTCCAACTTTCTAGAGAGATTTCCCACACTCATGGGAATCATTATAGTTCCCACAAACATGGGTTTTTCTCCAAAAACCTTCTGAAGAGATTTCCCACACTCGTAGGAATCACTTCAATTCCCACAAAAATATGAATTGGTGGTCCTCACAATTTGAAACCTTCTTCTAAGCTTATATATATTTTTCATAATTTACACGAGCCTTTTCGTTTTTATCCTTGAAGGCCAAATCAAAAATATTTTTTTCCAAGGATTATAGTATAGAATGCAACCTTGGGTCGTTTCGCTTAATCGAAACTAAATTAATGGAACTAAGCTAGCCTATATGTCATGATATGCAAACAAAATTAGCAAGGAAGAGGGGGTTTTCGATCCTTAGAAATTTGGACTAAAACAATTGAATCGTAAGAAAATGTAATAAAAAGTGTTTTTAGATTTTGGGAATGGAAAAGCAATAAAATGCAAATAATGATCAAATGATAATAGTATCCTCTTGAAAACGAGCTTCGACAATCATCGTTTGAAACGAATTTTTATCAAAGTGAATCACTAAGTTTCAAATGGTAAACCTTAAAGAGCTCTTTAAGTCCAATGTTTCAATTAATGAACTCCATTTATTAAAACATTGTTGAATGCTCTTAGTGTGTGCAATGGGTAAGCTAATGCAGTAAGTCATTTGGGATCTAGAATCATCTCCATACAAAACATTACTAGGAAGATAAAAGAGAATCAACCAAATCACAAATAAAGATATATGAGACTTCATATATTCAAGCTCAAAATTCTACATCAACAAATCCCAACAACACATTAAATATCCAATACTTGATTAAACTCTAACCAAGAACATTTAACTACAAATTGCAAATCCTAAACCTAGGAGTTCATAATAATGTAGCTGAACATGGGATGAATTACTCCCTTTTAAAGCCCATTGAACTCCAGCCATTGCTATATTTTTCAAGAGGAAATAGGTGCCTAGCCAAGCAGTACTCCTAGAGGAATCTCAACTGGGAACCCACTGGAAGCATCCATGTTAGTAGCTGTCAATGGAGAAGTCGACGGTGAACTAGAGAGGAGAGGGTGATGATAGTGTCTGAAGGTCTTTTAGAGAGTGAGGGAGTGTTAGAGAGAGTCAAAGAATGTCCTTTTTTCAATTGTGTGTCTGCTGCTTTTAACCTAAAATGGTAGGTTTTTAAAGAAAATGGGTTATGGATTAGGTTACAAAGTGGGTATCTTTCCGAAAATGGTTCAGGCGGTGAACCTTTTCCTAAAAGTTTTTGCTTGGAACTCTTCATTCTTCACCGCGGCGAACTTCCTGTTGCACTTGTTGACCTGTTGACTTGAATTCAGTTGTTTCCATTGCTTAACTTTACAACTTCTTCTTGAGTCTCCTACAATGAACAAATGGTAGTTTGAAGTATCAATTGTTCTCAGAAAATTAAATAGTACAATTAACACTCATTTTTGACAAATTTTACTCCCAAACTACATAAAATAAAGGTAGACACTCAAGAGTCAAATTAAGCATAAAATTTAGAAATAAGAGCTAAAAAGTGTAGTAAAGGTTATGAAATGTTGCCAATTTATATAATAAACTTGGGCTCAATCAAATTCCCCCACACTTAGACCTTTGTACTCCTGGAGAAACTTTATAAGAGTCAAAGAGACACCAGTGCAAAAGAAAATTCCGACCATGCTTAAAATAAGAGTAAGAAATTGCGAAAATTCACTTTCTCAGAAATCAATCAAAACAGACTGAAAGAGTGCCATGAAAATAAACACCATAATAATTTAATCCAAAAGATTGAGCAGAAGAGATCTCACTCAAGACAAGGTGTTTGCTCTCATCTCGCTTGTTTTTGGGATAATTTCACTCTAAATCAGCTTAGTCCATTCTCTACCATAAGCTTATGATAATTCTACGTCTCCACTACAAGAACTATAATTTTGAAAATCAAGAGGGCTTTTCAAGGTTGTAATGCATGGAAGGCTAGATGAAATGGATGGAATGGATGAAAGAAGAAAGAAAAATATGAGCATATGCACCTTAAGTATGAAATAGATGTCAACTATAAGACAATATTTACACAAGCTACAATATAATCTATATTATTTTTTCCTTTTTTCTTTTTTTAGACAGAATATTTTGTTTTGAAAATATATCCTTTTTTTATCCAATTGCTTGAGATAACTACAAGAGAATGAGAAATAAAAATATTGACACTATAAGAAAATGTATGCATGTGTACTAAAAAATATGGCTCAAGGGGCTAGCAATGGATAAATGTTCATTGGTTTTGTGTTTGGTTCAATAAGGTTTCGAAAGAATGCCTCTATCATGTTAACAAAATTTTAGTTCATCAAGCTTTAACTAAGAATTGAGACAAGTTTTAGAGAGATATGAAATTAAGTAGATACACACAACAATGAAAGAATTTAGGTCCAATTATCCTTCCAACAAGGGTACTATCTCCATGAACAATCTCAAAAATTTAAAATATGCAGTGCTACTTTGTCGACATACCCTCACTTACTTCGTGTTGAAAACATTGAAAATGAAATTAGTCAGCACCGATAATTATTTGAAGAATAGAAGGTATTTTCAAAAACATCGGGACCGCTTTGAAACTTATAAAATCATATAGGAGTGACAAGAATCTAGTTAGAGAGAATTGTTAAACGAGTGAATGTCGCCGCGTTGAAACCAAAGTTTACGGAGGCAAACTAGTTAGCATACACATGTTGTCGTGGTGAAAAGATTTAATTTCGCATGTTGCCACAGCGAAGACTCAAACACCAAGTTTCTAAAATTTGACGTTATGCACAATTGACAACAAAAATGACAAATTGGCACCTCCCCTACACTTAAACATCATATTGTCCCCAATATTGGAAAATTTAAAGCACAAATATGCAAGCAACACATCGAAATTGCAAAGAGAGTTATATATATATATAAATTGCAGTGAACAAGTTTAGACATTACAAAAATAAACTGAACATCTGAAAATTAAAACTACTCCATCGGGTGATCATCGCCAGCGTTAGAAGGAGCTGCTCCTGATGGGCAAGCACCACTAAGCGGGTCATCTTCAATAGAAAGAAGCTGAAAGTGCAGGTGCATGGCGAGCAAGGCACCCATCAGCTGATGATATCGTCGATCTCGATCCTATCAGGTGATGGTCTAAAGTAGGTGTCCTAGAGGGTAGCCAAGTCTGTAGAGATGCCATCGACTCGGTTGGCGAGGGTCTATAAAGTGATAGGCTCTAGAGGGGCCGGAGCTAGAGGACCATCCTTGCTGGGCACTGCAACGGCATGATTGGTAACAACATCAGGAGGTGGGATGCAAGGGGAGGAGGCTGGATGTGGGGTTGTTTTAGGTAGGCATAACGAACGAGGGAGCTGGGTCAAAATAGATGTCATTATTGAATTTCGGGACATTGTGGGCCCAAAATATGTCAGTGATGAGGTGGGGGAAAGTGATGGCATTGGTGAGTTTGGTTGTGGTGATGGAGTCATGGAGGGTGGAAACAATGGCATTAGCTATGTCGACTAGGTGAACAGTCAGCAAAAGATAAAGGTATAAGGCTTGCTATTTCGTTATGTAAGCTAGATGGGAGGTCGGGATGATGTTGTTACTAAATAGGTAGAGCCAAGGATGATCTTTAGGTTTGAGATCAGAACGTTTAAGGTAACGTTGATAAATCCTTGGTTGGTGTCAGACAACACCCTCGGGACAGAGGTTACGAATAACATCGTCCTATGGATAATTATGGATCAACTGGTCATAGTGGCAATGGAGAATAGGAGGAAGATTATAGTGCTCATGGATGCTTTCTTTGTTGAATACAGTAGAGGCTATTACACCATGAAAATTTAGTTATAAGGTGTTGTGGTGTCAGACATAAGTGTAAAAATGGCAATCGAATTTATTGTTTCCCTGAGCCCTTTGTTGGACTAATCCTATAAGCTTAGAGTTTACTAATTGACGAACAAAGGGATTATGGCGTGGAGTTAAGGGAAAGGAACGCTCTCTAATGAATGGCCTAGTGTCTATCTTGTCGGCTAAGTTGGAAAAATCAAAATCAGCGCTATAGGAAGGAGCAGAATTGCTAGGTGAACCAGATGAAATGTTTCTGCAGAAAAAAACATGAAAAAATAAACAAATGGATCACACAAAATTGACTGAAAGTGAAAACCTATGAAGTTTGCTGCAATGAACTTAATGTGCCGCCGTGGCGAAAGAATAGTCCTTTGTCGAGGTGAAAGCTATGGCTTACGACACTTCAGAAAAAGAGAAGTTCTTCGCTGCTGTGAACATGCCCTAACTAAACAAAAAGACAAGGGTAAAACGCAAACAAAGATGAGATACTTACAAAGGAGGTGGAGAGACGCGCAAATACGAAGGATGAATGTGAAATGAACTGATGAGAATGAAGGAAGAAGTGATTTTAGTGAAGGTGAGATTGGATTGCTATGGCGAACTAGAGGGAAGTATGAAATGAGGAAGGGAACGGTGGGTTAATAAAGAAATGGAGAGGAAATTACAAAGAAGGACAGAGGAAAGATGGAAGAACAAAAGCAAAAGAAGGTTAGAAATGTAATTTCACTCGGTATTTTGTGCAGATTGATCCTTTGCTGCAATGAAGATTCCCTGAAGTGAGCTCGCCGCGATAAAAAAATTAAGTCATGCCACAACAAATATTTCCGCAGTGAGCTCGCTATGGCGAAAGAGTTATGTCACACTACGACGAATGTTACTACTGTCACCGTGGCGAAGTGAACCACGCTGTGGTGAAATTTTCCTGAGAGAAAAAGGAAAGACTAATAGGATGTTCAGCTCATTTGTAAAGTCCAAAAACATTTGGAAACAAAATGCAATTCATCTATTTACACCAATTTTCCTTAAGCATACAAGATAGGTCATGTACCAATCTAAGGAACCGTGAACATAAAAGAGAAGATGAATTATTGAATTAAAAGTGCATAAACTAAAAATTAAACCTATGTCCTACAGAAGTGGTTTCTCCCCCACACTTATGCAATACGCTCATGCATCCACAATATCATATTCAATCACACAGCAGAAGTAGGTGATAAGTGAAGGAGGAGAAACGACTTGATGCCTAAGATGGATCCTGGATCTCCTGGTGGGTGTTGGGCTGATAGCTATGTCGTGGTGAGGCAACTTATCCACTTGCCACTTCGGTATCATTGTCCATACTCCTCCATTTACTTGAAACATTAGTAAACAATCCTTCTTCCAAGGACTCATCAATGAATGAGTTCAGTTCAGGGTTAGAATAAACGTGTTGCAGTTTAAATTCAGAGCATGCATCATCAATTACAACATCAAGCATGTTGACTCCTAGGAGCAAATAATCCTTATGGGGGCATTTCATAGCCTCATACATATTAAAACTCACCTGTTGATCTCTTACTTCTATAGTGATTGTACCTTCTTTCATTCTAATCATGGTACTAGCAGTCCTTTAGGAGGGTCGACCTAGAATCAATAAAGTATCCTACATAACTTCGGAAGACATATCAAGTATATAAAATTAGCCGAAAAAACTAAACCCTTGACCTGGACCAAAATATACTCTACTACAGGATGCCTAATAGACCTATCAGCCGATTGGAGAACTACAGATGTAGACTTAAGGTTCTTGACTCCTAATGATTGAAAAACAGATTTAGGCATAACATTAATTGTAACATCTCGTCCCCATATAAAAGTTTAGAAATCGGATTTCAATAATGGAGAGAATAGAAATGTGAGAGTTAGAAAATTTGTAATTTCAAGCTCAGAGGAAT
>JAOSBO010013353.1:0-12740 GCA_027563915.1 Erythroxylum rotundifolium
GGCTATAATAAGGTTCATAATAGGGTTTGCAATTGGACATCTTATTTGAAATATGTGTTCTCATAATATTTAATAATCCAAGAGTTCAACTAATTGTCTTTAGTGGAATGACATTTAGTTAATAAGCTACAACTAATTCCAATGAGATTAAATTAATTCTGGGCTTATTGGAGCTTAAATTATCTAAGTCCAATAAGATTCCCCATTTGGCATCAAAGCAGTTTATCAAGCTAAGTAAGAAATATAAATGGAGGTTCTAAATCCCTTGATTGAATATTGGGCTTATACTAATTAATGGTTAATTAGAAACCCAAATGAACATTTAGAAATGGGCTAGGCTTTGTTTTAATTTGATTAATTAAATTAAAAAAAGTTATTAAAGATAAATGGAGATGGAAATTTTGTTTTAATGGTTAAATGTGCAGATGCAGCTGCACATTTAACATTAGTTTGCTACATTTGAGATTTTTTTTAACATGCTTTATCATCATTAAATGGAGTAATGACCTTATCAATAAATGGTTTAATGGTGGTCTTTTAATGATAACATTTAACCTATTAGCATTCATTACATTAAAGAAGAAAGATGTACATTTGATAGACCATCTTCCTTCTTTCATCATCAAAAACCAAAATTGATGTGTCATATTTAGGTTAATAGTCTTTTCATATAGCCATCTTAAAGAAAAATCAGAAGAGCCTTATTTTTTGGCTTCTTTATGATTGATTAAAAAAGAAGAATTTGATGCAAATCTCTTCTTTCCTTTGAGGTTATTTTGAGCTTTCACACTCACGTTACAAATATTTTTGTTCTCTTTCTTTCTTTCTTTTCTTTCAGAATATTTTTCAAAGTGTACAGAGTTTCTCTAACTATGTTTTGTACAATCATAGTTCTCTCTCCTTTTTTGTTGTGTGTATTCGTTGTTTATATATTAATGTTCTTACGACTACAACTGTTATTTATAGTCTAAATCTCCAACAATCTTCTTGAGAAATCTTCTTGTAGAATCTTCTATAGTCTATTATTAGTTGAGTCATATAACCAACTCTAACTAACTGACATTCTCGTACATTCTTCAATTACATCATCTTGTATGCTTCGTCTGGTATGCTTCAATTTGTATGCTTTGTTTGATGTTTTAGACTTAATCACTTCGTCTAACTTATTCACTTCGTCTGACCCATCTTAGGCGCTTCATCTTATCCAGCTTTTACTTAAGTATTGTCTAGATTTGATGATTTGTGCTGCCTACATTTTTCTACGTACTTAACAAATTTATCAAAATAGTTCACACACTTCTTTTATTATTATTATTTTACTTTCATCAAAATCAATAGAAGAAGTGATGTATTTCTGACTTAACATGCTATGCTCCATTCTTGGATTGGAATGGAATCTACTTCCCAATCCCACTGCATAACAGATATCCGGTCTAGTGGAAAGCATAGCATACATTAAACTTCTAACTACTGAAGCATATGGATTGTTATGCATACATTCGATCTTCATTTGGGTCTTAGGTGCTTACTCCTTTGAAAGTTTGATTCCATGTCTAGTAGGTGTGAAACCCCTCTTAGAATCTTGCATGGAAAACTTGTTGAGCATATTCTCAATATAGGTTATTTGAGACAAGGCTATCACTTTGTTCTTACGATCCCTTATAAGTTTGATCCCTAAAACATAGCTAGCCTCTCCTAAATCCTTCATTGAGGACTATTCGTTCAGTCATCCCTTAATCATAAATAACATTCCTACATCATTCCCAATGAGCAGAATGTCATCAACATATAGGATTAGGAAAATTACCTTGTCTTCTTGTATCCTTTTATAAACACAAGGCTCATCTTGGTTTTGTATGAACCCATAAGTTTTGATAGACTTATCAAACCTAATGTTCCAAGACCTAGATGCTTGCTAAAGCCCATAAATGTACCTTTGCAATTTGCATACCTTATGCTCATTACTTGGCTCAATGAATCCTTCTGGTTGAGCTATATAAGTGGTCTCCTCAAAGTCCCCATTAAGAAATGCAGTCTTGACGTCCATTTTCCATATTTCATAATCAAAATAAGCTGTTATGACCATAAGAATTCTAATGGACTTAAGAATGGCAACTAGAGAAAAAGTCTCCTCATAGTCTATACCTTCCTTTTGAGTATAGCTTTAAGCTACCAATCTAGCTTTAAAGGTCTCTATCTTTCCATCTGATCTTAAGCTACCAATCTAGCTTGTCTCCACCCTTCCATCTGATCCTCTTTTCCTTTTGTAAATCCATTTACACCCCTTGGCTTTTACATCTAGTGGTGGATCTATAAGGATCTAAACTTCATTGGCGTACATGGAATATATTTCCAATTCCATCACCTCGAGCCATTTTTCTGCATTAATACGATTAATAGCCTATGTATAAGTAATGGGATTCATTTCTTCTTGGTATGAGATGTCTACAATGCCTTCTCCTAGACCTATATACCTATTAGGTTGTCTCATAACCCTCCCACTACGTCTAGGCATTACTTGATGTTCAAGTTGCTCCTCTAATTCAACTCTTGAATCCATTTTGGCATCATGTTCTGCTATATCCAAATCAACTCTTGTTTTGGATGAAATAGCTAACTCTTTGAGTACTACTTCACTTCTTCCTTTATGATTTCTCACAAACTCTTCCTCTAGGAAGGTTGCAATTGAAGACATAAATACCTTCTTGCTCTACGGTCTGTAAAAATAGTAACCTCGAGTACCCGTAGGATATCCTATAAATAAACATACTTCTAACCTCAGTACCATCTTTATGGATTCAGGACCTAAAACATGGGTTGGGTAGCCCCAAGTCCTTAAGTGCCGTAATAAAGGCACTCAGCCAGTCCACCACTCCCTAGGTATTTTAAGCACCGAATTGGATGGAGTAAAGTTAAGAAGATAAGTTGTCGTTTGTATGGTATATCCCCAGAACGATTTTGGAAGGCTAGCGTAGGATATCATTGATCTTACCATTTCCAAAAGAGTCATTTTTCTCCTCTCAGCTACACCATTCTATTGAGGTGTTCGAGGAGTTGACAAATTGGGAAAAATTCCATTTTCAATTAAATATTGTTGGAATTCTCTAGATAAGTACTCACCACCTCGATCTGATCAAAGTTGTTTTAATGGCTTTCCTAGCTACTTCTTAGCTTCAGCTTTGAATTCTTTGAACTTTTCAAAGGACTCACTCTTTTTATATATCAAATATAAATAGCCATGTCTAGAATAATCATCTATAAAGGTTATGAACTATTCATAACCTCCTCTAGCTTGTACGTTCATAGCCCACACACATCAGTATGTACCAGGTAAAATGTAGATTCATATTTGTTTCCTTTGGAAGGAAATAAGGTTTGGTCATTTTTCCTTCAATATAAGATTCACAGGTGGGTAATGGATCATTATCCAAGCCCATAAGGATCCCATCCTTATCTAACTTGTCAGGTCTTTTCTGATTGATATGACTCATTCTTAAGTGCCATAAATATTTTGAATTAATGTTAGAGACATTGGATTGTCTTGGTTTTATCAATTCTGTGATGTTTAGTGAGCCTGTAATAGGTTCTATAAAGAACAATCCCTGTTTAATGATTGCATTACAAATAAAATCCTTATTCTCGTATATTGAAACAATATTTTCAAAATATAAGGAATAACCAAATTTTATTTAAGAAAAAACAAAAATCATGTTCCTTACAACCATTGAGATGTAATATACATCCTCCAAATATAACCTATGAGCACTAGGAGATTCCAAGATAACTACTCCCCCTGATTCTGCTAAAACATAGGATTCATTTGCTATCTTGACTTGAAACTAACCTTTATGTAGTCTTTTCCTTTACTGGAACCCCTGTAAAGAATTGTTAACATGGTTAGTGGCTCCCGAATCTAATATCCAAGAATTAGAATCTGCCACATTCCTAGTTCCTAACAAACTTATGAAACTCATACTTTGTTTTCTTTTGAGAAACTCAAGGTAGACAGCACAATTTCTTTTACAGTTACCCTGCTCACCACATTGGAAACACTTTCCCTTGGTGTCCGCTTCGGCCTTCTCTTTTATAAGTTGGGCCTTAACCCTGTTTGGGCCTTCTTTTTCATTGGACCCTTCTTCTTTTGCTTGCCCTTACCTTTAGGCTTAGAAGAAGATGCTACGTTAGCTTTTGGCCCATGAATTTTGATATTTAATATCTCCTCCGTACTCTAGAGGTTATTCATCAACTCACTCAAGATATAATCCTTGCTATCAAACTAACAATCCAACTTAAACTGCTGAAACGAAGAGTTTAAGCTATTGATGATCATAATCATCTGCGTGTTCGAATCCATGTCCACCCTAAGCATCTTAGCCTCAGTGACCATAAAGATTACCTTAAGCATGTAATCTTACACCGGTTCACTGGGTTTTTGTCTGAGATTATGAAAGGTTTGGATAGCTTAAACCCTTACAGACCTGGTCTTCACACCAAACATCTCATGTAGGTGATAAACCATTGCACTAGCAGTTTTCATACAAGCAATTTACTTTTGCAGCATGCTGCTGATAGAAGCCAGAATATAGCACTTAATAGTCTTATCAGTATTCTGTCATCGCTGATGTTGTTAGACTTGCTCAGGAATTGAATCTCTACCTGGAGGTGCAAGCTCATTTTTAGTTAATACCCATGAAATTTGTTCATATTGAAGAACAATGTCAAGGTTACGTATCCATTCATTAAAATTTTCTCCGTTTTCCAATTTGTTATTTTTCAAGGGCCAAGTGAGTGGATTCATTTTGTGGTTGATTATGTCTGAAAATGTAAATTATAAAAGAATGAGCATACTAGTCAACAATATTGGAACTTTGTATAAAATCATGATGCATGTATGCATGACGGCAGAGTTAACAAAATTTTTAAAAAATTAAAACTTTATACGACGGTTATTTTTCTGATTTGTAATGGACTAAATGATGGTGGGTCATCTTATCCATTAAAAGAAAAACTAGGACCCTCTCACTCAAAAAATTACCAAGCATCTTGATGCCTAACCTTTTGAGAAGCGCCATGATTTGGTCCATACTTTTACCAACAAGCTACAGTGGGTAGGATATTGATAAAATATGTTGAGTGTGTAACCATTTGATTCATCCACTAAAGGCACTTGCAAACCATGCCTCGGTGGGAGGTCACATTCACTATCAATAAGTGGACTTATCCTTTCGAAGACCCAAACCATGCATGATCTAGGATTCATGCCCTCCAGTGGGGAGTAACACTTCACCACATGCAAATGGGCCATCATATTGAGACCGTGGATTCTCCTATGAGCATCCTCTCCTACTCAATCTTTTTGGGCTTTAAATTTTAATAAATATCATCTTGTCTATATGCAATTTATTATCCATCCTATATTGTTTAATTATATATCTCATACATAATGAATGCATGGCAAAGCCTACAGTTGGCAATTTTCTAAATGACATGCAATGACATAATATCACATATTATTTGCTTTCATTTATCCATTCATCACATAAACTAATAAGCCACTTTTGATTGTCCATCCTAGAAACATAAAAACAATTACAAGGCTTCTAGGCCCAACAAAATCTTCTTAGACTTGGATCTTCTGCTTTGAACTCTTCGCTCATATGACCCAGCCCATTTGGTAAAAAGTATGTAATGGATTTTCCTTTCTAACAAAAATTTGATTTTCACAAAACCGAAATTTGTCCAAAAGAAAACAAAAATCTGCACTTATTTTTCATAAAAAAAAACTGAAGCTATGGTAAAAGTTTTTCATAAAATCAAAATTTTGTTAAAACAAAAATCCAGCACTTTGGTTTTCATAAAACTAACAATTTGTTAAACAAAAATCCAGCACTTTGGTTTTCACACAAAATTGAAATTTGTCCAAGACATCATAATCAAAGCCAAAACTGTACCTCTTCATTTCTTCAATCCATGACTTCTTCATCTTCATCATTACATGACTTTGTACATTACATAATCAAAGAAAACAGAAAAGTGAAGCCAAGGAAGAAACATGACGATGAAAGGCCACCTTCTTTGTTACAACCCAAATGAAGAAAACTTACAAGGTAACTTTATAATTTATGGACAACCAAAAAAGCAAAACTTATGCCATATATATTTCTATGACATAAAAATATGCAGCATGCAAAAATTGCCAACCCATGCATCACATATAGGAACCGAAATCATGCATAAGAAAATGGCTTTGATACCAATTGTTGGATCAAAAACTTAAGCATACAAGATTTGGCTAAAACAGTAGACTTCAAAACTTTGTTTTTAGAAATCAAATTTCAGCGAAAGCAATATAACCAAATCAACATGTCAAGCTATACATGAATAAGGAAAATATTTAACATAAGAACAAGATGGTCGAAGTATACCGACTCCTTTTCTATAGCTTTAACTCCTCGATGTGCTATCTTAACCTCGGCAATATATCCTCTCCTAAGTGATATATCCTCTTCTTGTTATTGTATCCTCGACCAATCTGATCTACCACTTGTTCTCCTTGGATAACTTGGTTAACAATATCCTTTGGTGGGAAGGAGAAGAAAATTTAAAGAGATTTTACCTTAGAAAAGGAAGCTAAAGATGAGACACCTCTCATGCAAATTTCGGCTATCTCACGCAAGATAGGAGAGAGAGATAAAAATTCAACAACCCCTTGTATTCTTTCTCTCAATTTTGATTAAGCCTCAAAGAAAGAAGTGAAGTGCATCCAATGCATCACATCCTTTCTTAATCAATCCTTAATCAATCATAAAGAAGCCAATAAATGAGACTTTTCTCATTTGTTTTAAGATGGCTATATGAAAAGACAAATAACCTAAAATGGTACATCTCATTTTTGGTTTTTTATGATGAAAAAAGGGAGAGGGTCCATCAAATACACCTCTTTCTTCTTTAATCCAATGAATGCTAAATGGTTACATGCTATTATTGGAAGACAACCATTAAACCATTTAATGACAAGGTTATAACTCCATTCAATGATGATAAAGCATGTTAAAAACCATCTTAACTGTAGCAAACCAATGCTAAATGTGCAGCTGCACATTTAGCCCATTAAAACCGAAAATCTGCCTCTTTTTGTTTTTAATAACTTTGATTTAATTTAATTAATCAAATTAAATCAAAGTCTAGCCTATTTCTAAATGTTCATTTAGGCTTCTGATTAAAGTAAACCCAACATTCAATCATAGGTTTTAAAATCTCTATTTGTATTTCTTACTTTGCTTGATAACCTTCCTAGAGGCCAAATAAGGAATCTAATTAGACTTATATAATTCAAGCTCCAATAAGTGTGGAATTAATTTAATCTCATTAGAATTAATTCCAGCTTATTAACCACATGTCATTCCACTAAAGACAATTAGTTGAACTCTTGAATTATTAAATATTATGAGAACACATATGTCAAATAAGATGTCCAATTGCAAATCCTAATATGAACCATATTATAGCCATTCGCATAATAAAGGGTAAAATTACCATTTTGCTCTTATGTTGATTTTTCCCTCTAGATCTCCCGTTTTACTCTATATGGTGATTAACACACAAGATCTCATCTTGGTGTTAATACTTGATGGGTGGCTAGTCCATTAAACTGCTGGCGCCAGTTTAATCACCAATCTCCATAAAACATATAGAAGTGATGGTATCGCTAAAAACTCTTTATTTGAGTAAATGTTTCCTGATACATGTTTCAATTAATAATTCCAACATGTAGACACTGGATTGATACTCTGTAAAAATTCATTCCAATCATATCAAGAATTATAATGAAACATATATAAGTTCACCACTCATTAAGATTGTGGTCTATAATAAATGAATGCTTAAGTGTATGTTTTAAGATTAAAGTAACGGCCTACTTTATTCTTTAAAACATACGTGATTCTAGATTCATTTAATAGTGCCATTATCGATAGTCAACTATTATCATGATATGAAACTTATCATTACCTTGAAGTAAACTCTTCTACTTACACAAAGATAAATCGCAACACTAGAGTCTAAATCATAATCAAGCGAACAACTTGATTATTTAACTATGAATCAATTATTTTAAATTCTAATAATATACATGTTTCCCATACATCTCTATGTATATGTATATTACTTACAAAAGAATCTCGGTACCTTATGCCTAGTTTTATTATGCTCATACATGTAAAACTAAACTCTTTTGTTATAAGTAAATGCACTTGCTTTTTGGGCACTATATTTACATAACTCCAATAAAGTGCAAGTAGGGATATAAGAATTTATTTACTTACAAATAACTAACGTGGAAATGATTGATCTAATTTCCTTAACTACTCCATTGTAGGTTAACTTACATGTAGGGCATCACAATATAAATTAAGGGATAGAAATAGGTAATGCTCCTAAGCCTAGCTTATCTCAAATATCTATAAGAGAATTTATTTCTATAGCTAAAACGAAGTCTAATAGAAATCAAGGGAGCATAAAGCTCTAAATATGCTATCAAATGAAAATATTACGTTGAAATGTCTATAGGCTAAACGACCTTAGGAAACAATTTTTCTCAAGGATTTTATTTTTTCAGTAAAACCTCCTTTGATGGGCTTTTTGGTAATCAAGTTCAGTGGGGAAGGGCTCAAGAAGCTTAGTTTTCTTAATAGCACTTGGTTTATCTAATCGTATTACACACCATTATGACAAAATTATGATCGTATATGATCCAAGGAAAACTAAGGTATTAAATACCTCTATAAATGATCAATTAGTAGATATGGAATTGCTTCTTTTAAACACTAATATGATGATCAATGTCTCTTTTATTTATGCTTCTAGCACATCCATTATACTACCTAGCTCCTATAGTTATTAATAGGGACTTCAACAACATTCTTCATTTATGAAACAGATGGTAATTTAAGCATTAGAAACTTCACTAAGGATCTAGCTAATTATATTTTAGATATTGAAGTAACTAATCTCAATTTTAAAGGCAATTACTTGACTTAGAGCAACAATTAATATCCATAGTTTTTAAAAAAGAAATTTAATTGTGCAATGGTAAATTCCAATTTACTCTCAAGCTTCCTAAGTAGTAAAAGTAGAACTTGACAACGCTCAGTTCTATAATCACTTTCCAGTTACTATCAGTAACTTAAATTGGGGTAAAAGTTAGCTCTTCTTTTAGATTAAGTAATTATTTAGCTAGTGATCCTAGATTTCATGATTTTATTTTCAAAGGTCTCAATGTGGCCAATTATGGTTCTCCTTCATACATTTGTAATGATAAGCTCAAATGCATCATAAAGAAACTCAAATCACTCAATTAGTAGATATGCTAACACAAATGAGGTTGTTACACATTTTAAAGAATAGCTTGACAGAGTTCAACATTTTTTATACCTAGTCCTACAATCAAAACACTCTAAAAAGAAGATAATAGAGGTATATATGAATATGCTATAGCTTTGGAAGTCTAATTTTTTATTCTTAAGCAAAGTTTAAGGTATCTAATTTTTTATTCTCAAGCAATGTTTAAGGTACAATGGTTATAAGATGGAGATAAAAACATTTTTTATTTTCACATCTCTGCACGCTAGAAGAAATTTAAATAGAATCTTCTCTTTACAAGTAAAAGATAGGAAAATGGTATCATCACAAGAAGAGCTACTTACTACTACTTTTCATTACTTCTCTAAAGCCCTAGGGATTGTTAATAAGATAAGTTCCTTAAATTCCCTATTAACTTCAGTTATTTATTTAAAATTCTGCAATGAATGTTTGATTTCATTCTTCAATCTTAGGGAAAAAGAGCTTAGACATCGCCTTATAGATGACCTTGGTTTAGGAATTTTCAATAATTATAAAAGGAAAATTTCACCAAAGAGTTGTGAAATCAAGGTGGATTTAAGGAAGGCTTTTGATTCTGTTGATTGGTCCTTCCTTGTTTACACTCTACAAACTTTTGCTTTTCCTCCAAGATATGTTGGTCGGATAAATCATTGTATCTCTATTTTTTCTTATTGCATTTTTATAAATGGGTCTCCAAGTAAACTTATCAAAGGTGTCAACGGGATTAGGCAAAGGCATCCTCTATCCACTTACTTGTTTACCCTTTGTATGGAAATTCTTTCTAGGCTAATCAAACATTATATCAATTTAGAAACAAAGTTCAAATTTCACAATAAATGCATGAAGATGGGTATTCATGATTTATCCTTTTCTAATGACCGCTTGATCTTTGATAAAGTTAACCCAGTCTTAGTTAAGGAACTAATGAATGGATTGGACACGTTTAAATTCATCTCAAGTTTAAAAGATAAGGATCTCTTATTTACATACTTAGGTATTTCTATCTTGCATAAAAGGCCTTCATTTATTGAATTTCTTCCTTTCAATTACCAAGGTGACATAGTCAAAATGACAAGATATTATCATTTGCAGGAAGATTTCAATAAACTAATGCTAAATTGAACTCTCTGCACATTCATTGGATTCTCATATTGCCCTTCCATTTTCTTTAAACAAGACTATAGAAAATATTTTGAGGAACTTCTTATGGTAGGAAATTCTAATTCCTACAAAACTAAAATAGCTTAGAAGATAGTTTGCTAGCCAAGGAAAAGGGGGACAGGAAATAATTCCTTTCAAGCTAAGCAAAAGAGTCCTCCTAATCAACAGGATTTGCAGATTGTTAAGTCAAAAGGAAACCTTATGGCTTTTGTGATGCGTCTTACCACTTGAATTAATAGGACTTCTAAACTTGTGAGCCTAAGCAAGATGCTTCATTGATAATGATTCATTTGTTAAGATTAAGAGCTTAAGTGAGGGATTAGTTCAAAATCAAATTAGATTATGGATCCAACAACGAAATTTAGAGTGATTTATAGAGTGACTTTAGACCAATGATGGAATACATGCTACATTCAAACAAGTGATTGTGGATAATTCTTTAATCTTGATCAGTATAAAGAACTTGACAAAGCTATTAAAGTGAAATAAAGAGCTTTTTCTTTTGATGATTGCATGGTGTGGACCAAAAACTCCACCAAGATAATCAATAATAGATCTTATATGGATTCTTTGATGGGTAGGAATCAAATAGTTTCCTAGTTCAAACTTGTGTGTTTCCCCCAAACTATTCCAAAATCAAGTGTTATTTTATGGTCAGCTATCCGTAAGAGGCTGTCAAACTAAAGATAGATTAACTGGTTCTACCTCCCCTATAGATTGTATTTTACACAACTCCTTAATTGAGATAGATGATCATCTATTCTTTGTTTATAAACACACATGATATCTATGGAGTAGATTTCTTAATTTATTCTCCTTAACATGTCAAGCCTCATCTTGGATGGATATATAGTTGACTAGATGTTAGGCCCCGAAAATTTTATTATTTTAGTAAGCATGAACTGAATGAATTTTGCGTTCTTGATAGGTAAATCATTTTAATTGGAGTTAATTATTATGTCAAGTTTCGGAGGATTTATTCCATGGATTAATAAAAATTGAAGTATTAAGTGGAAGAATTAAGATTAAGTTAGAGTATAGCATGGTATAAGTTAAATTGAAGAATTAAGGATGCATAAGGGTATTTTTGGAAGATGACCTAAGGTTAGAAGCACTAAGGCATTAAAGGAAGGGTAAGGTAGACTTTTCTCACCATTAAGGGTATAATGGGAAGAGGAAAAGATTGTCTAGTAAACAAGAAGACCTAAGAACATGAATGAAGAAAAGGAGATAACATCAAAAAGTAAAGGAGAGAGAAAGAAGAAGAGGGGTTTGGTGGAGTTAAAAGAGGAGAGCTTTGAGCTAGGTCATGAATTTTCTTAGTCTTAAAGAGAGAATTGGAGGTTACTCAAGAAGGGAAAAAGAAAGAGGAAGGGAACAGCTTTCTCTAGAGCCAAGAATATCACTAGTTGGTGAAGATTCAAGGTAAGTCGATTTTGAAATCCCTTGGAGTTTTGAGGGGCTTTGGTTTAAACAGCTTAGGAAAAGTGTGGGTTTAAGTATCCTAGAGTCAATTTCATGCTTTCGGTTATATGGGTTTTCAAATTGAATTTCCTATTTAATGAGAACTTGGTTTATTATAGGAAACCAAGCAAGCCCGATCCAAGGCGAAGAAGAAAGACAAAATTGAATTTGGATTGTCAAGCGTCTTAGGTGGGTAAAATATTTATGGTTGTTGTGTAATTGGTAAATCCCTTGCCTATATGTGTGTACGTGTTTTACATGAAATTATTATGTTTGAAATTGTAATAATTGTGCATATTTGAAATTGCATGATGCATTATGGTTATGTTATACCTTGAAAAAGGTTATAACAATTGGTATTGAATGAAAAGAAGAAAAAGCATGAAATATAGGAAAATGATAAAATGAAAGAAGCATGAAAGTGCAAATTGTGATTGACTAAATTGAGCAGAAATTGATTGTGTTTGGGTGAGAGTGGAACTGTTTCGTTAGTCACGTGCACGTCGATGTAAAGCCTTCTCCTGGCTGCCCGCTTATAGCCTACGAGATCCGAAAATAGACTCATTTTGTTCACGGAGTAAACCATTGGTTTCACTGTTTTGTTCACAGAACCCTCAAGCCAATTGTTTGCGCATTTGCATTTGACATGTTAAGTTGCGCTTTGCTGTTAAATTACATTCAATGTGATCTATGTGATGATGTGTTGAGATTTGAATAAAGAATGAATGAATATA
>JAOSBO010013420.1:0-12736 GCA_027563915.1 Erythroxylum rotundifolium
AAGAATTCTTAGAGCATCAGTTCCTAAGTTAAATGATCAAAATTTGGGTTAGCATCGATTTCTAAGTTCTCAATTTCTTGCTTTTTTCCTGTTGTTTCTTGGCTGAAGAGAAGTTATATGTCCCATGTGTAAACTTCCATAAGATCATCAATCAATCACTAGAACAATCTCTCTTGCAACTGATGACAACTAAACTACATTGTTAGGCATCTCTATTTCCTTCCTTTTTTAACACTAGGAGCAAATAAAAGATAAAGAACATAAAGAAATAAAGTACATAGGAAAGTTTAATACTATTTGGCACGGGCAGAGACTTTAAGAGCCATTGTAGGTTGCTCGTGGCAAGATCCTTCGGTAGTAATCTTGTGAAGCCCATACAACTCCATTTGCACATCACTTGTCACCTTACCATTATTCTCCATAAACTTGATAGCCTCGTCAAATGTTTTCTCCAATTCATTCCTCTCAATGCCCTCCCAACTATCATAAAATTAAATGAATGGAAAATAGATTATGATTTCATGCTCGTTGACATTTCTATTCTCATAAATAAATGAATCGAAAATCAAAGGCATAAAATTGATGAATGATAAGAAGAAAATAGCTAATATGGGACCAAAATCAGGGACCAAAATCATTAACTACAATGAAAAGATCTTCAATGAATAGACCATAAAATTCGAACTATTTAACTATATGAACCAAAAAGAGGTACGACAATCAATGAATAGACAACATTAAAAGTTAACTAACCATGTTCAACATTTGAACTCCTTACATTTATGAAAATAACCAATGTCTGAATAAAAATATAACAAAGAAAATTATGTGTTTTCTTGTAGTACTTTCCTGTGCCTTTGACACACTCTTAGCCTTTAACTTAAGAAAACACATGACAAATGTGAAATGATCTCTTTTTAAGTTTTTATATAAATATAATCAAACTATGTCTTAAAACAAGGGCTTATCCAATGCCATACCATTCTACCTAATTCTTTCCCTTCTCCATCTTCTATCTGAAGGCTAAATTGTCCACACCTGCCTACCTTCCCTTGCTCCTATTTCTATTTATTAACTTAAGTTCGACTCTGTTTTCAAAAAGAACAGTAAGAAATGATTAAAGGCTAGAAAACTTTAATCCCATACAATAATTCTCGGATGTTAAAGTTATTCTTAGTAGTATTGTTACCAAAAGAAATATCTGTTTTGAGTTGTGATTAAAAGATCGTTCCTTACTACCTCATAATCAAACTACCTCATAATCAAGCCATAGTTATAATTTTAAAATTTAGTAAATGATAATGCCATATTTGTTATCAAGTAGTCAAACCCCACACTTTCCATATGAAGGAAAAAATATAGTAAAGGTAAAGAAATATTAGACACGCTTATATGAACACAGAAGAGGAGTAAGGAGTTGGGGCTAAAAGAAGAATATGAACTACATTTTACAAAATAGAATCAAATCCAGTTTAGAGAACTTCACAATCAGCGAATAAAACGAAATCAAGGGGAGAAAAGACTGAAATGAGATTAAAAAAAATATAAAAAGCAAATACATTAAATTCTTAGACACCCATCATCATGAACTACCAAAACTACAAGATCTAAACCTCACGAATCTTGAGCCGCACTAAAACTACGAATGAGCAAAGGATGAACTACAATACAGCAGACCCTCCACACTTTAGATTATCAAAACGAATTATTAGGCAGTAGGAACGGGAATGGAAGGATCACCCAAGAAAAAAGAAATTTGCCGAGGCAAAATACACAGGAAATGTGGGAAAATGGAACTAGATTTAGAGTCTAGAGATCCCACCTTGTTCGTGAAGAGGGGAGCTTATAGTTACAAGTAACAGATGAAGTCTGCATTTGATGGGAGAGCAGTCTGTGGATTAGCGGTGAGAGAGAGATCGAGGGCTGCATACCTTCTTTAAGAAATAAATGGAAGACTTGTATTGATTGATTTCAGTTTATATGAGTTGAAAAGGAATTAATTTATTATAGTATTGATATGCGTGAGAAGTTGTATTATTTTGCTTATCCAAAAGGACCCGCGTCCTTTTCTTATTGCTTAAGCTTTATCTTTTAAATAGTTGATCCTATTTCAAATTATGAAAATACCATCTTTTAGATCAAATCCCATTAGAAGGATATATGACTATATTCTTTGTCTTTATTAACTAAACGTTTGTTTATAATTTCTTGCTTTTTGACAGTAATTAATTATTATTCCTGAATGCATACAAATTATAAAAGGCGTTAATTCTTATCCCATTAATTGGAAATTTTAAAAGTTTTAGACAATTTTTAAGTATATTTTTAGACAAAATTTTTTGTTTTAAATAAACGTCTAAAAACTCTACATATTCTTAGATTATTTAAGATAATTATTAGATGCTTCTAGGCATAAACATCTAAAACCCCCTTATTTTGATGTTGTGTTTCTTTCATAATTAAATTATCATCATTAATATATTAATAGTGTTAAAATTTATTTTATAACTAAGTTTTGTCACTAAAAACCTATGAAATTTGGTGCCAAAATAGTTTTGGCGAGAATTTAATTGTAATTTTCACAAAACATATGTTGGTAACTAATATTTTCTATTTGTTATGGCAAAACATAGTGTGGTCACTAATATTGTTTTCTTGTTGTGATGAAACGGTTTATCATCATACAATATTTTACTTGTTGTGATAAAAAATTTTGTCAATAAATATTCAATTAATTAGTGTCTACTTCATATTGTCATAATAACCAAGCTATAACTATAGTCACTACCATTTGTAATTTAGTGACAATTTTTTTGCGACTAATTATTTTTGTCATCATAAATACGAGTCTTTTTAGTGACAAGATAATTGATTGTCACTATTGTTTGGACTATCTCTGATGATTTATATTTTTGTCACGAATACTATGGTAATTGTGGCAATTAAGTTTCTTTCACAATTAAATTGTCCCTATTAATATATTAATATTGTTAAAATTTATTTTATCATTAATTTTTATCAATAAAAGCCTACGAAATTTGGAGTCAAAATAATTTTGGTGGGAATTAATTGTAATTGTGACAAAACATATGTTGGTAACTAATGCTTTCTATTTGTTGTGACAAAATATAATTTGGTCACTAATATTTTTTTCTCATTTTGATGAAACAGTTTATCGTCACACAATATTTTACTTGTGGTGACAAAAAATTTTGTCAATAAATATTCAATTAATTAGTGTCTACGTCATATTGTCAAAATAATTGAATTATAACTATGGTCACTACTATTCGTAATTTAGTGACAATTTATCTATGACTAATTATTTGTGTCATCACAAATACGAGTTTTTTTAGTGATAAGATAATTGATTGACACTATTATTTGGATTATCTATGATGATTTATATGTTTGTCATGAATACAATGTTAATTGTGGACTTTCTTATTCCCTATCCCAACACTAATTTAGACATCAAATTCAAAGCTTACATATTTCATATAAAAACAACATCGTTTTAGGTAACAGAATGTTATTTTAATTTCTAAAATAAAAATATATTTAATCAAGCCTAACTCAAACACATAATTTCAAGTCAGGTTTAGATCTAGGCGAGCACAAATTGTGCTCATCTTATTATCAACCCTAACCAACATTCATAAAAAGATGCATAGGCTTAAGATTTTCAATTTATTATTTAATGAGACTATTTATTTTAATTTTTTTAGAAATTTATTAACTTTACTTTTTTATTTTTATTTTTATTTTTATAATAAAATATATTTTGTGATTGTTATATATTTAAATGCCATTTAACAAATAAAATAATATTATAATTTTTTTAAAATGCAGGAGACTTCTCAAAATTTTTAAATAACCTAAAAAAATTTTAAAAGTCAAGAAACCAAAGGTATCTTTTACCTTGAAGTCAGTGTGAAATATGTGTCTGATGTTACATTATTGTCATATGCTCATCAATAAATTAACCATAAATTACCCTTACTCTGGAAAGTACCACTCTCCCCACTATACGTGTTGTTATCATATGGTTGTCAATCAATCAAATCTAAATTACCACCACTTTAAAGTTTGAACAGTACATCTTTCTCCACTATCAATAAAAACAGAAAATGAATTATAGTTCCAACTTTTCAATTTTTCCATTTGGGTTGATGAATTTAATTTGATTGACAGGTGGCTTGCTCCTCTTCCATAATATATTGATGGAAAGAAAGAACTTTAAATTAAATAGGAGAATCTTTTTTGAAATTCAAAGAGGTCAATAAATCATATTCGCAGTTGGTTCTCTCTCTGTTGAACTAAGTAGAAAGGGAGATTGAGAGAAACTAAAGTTATACCCAAGAGGTTTTCTCCGTTTCTTGTGCTTTTATGTTTTGTTGAGAGCTAAAAGCTAAACTAGAAATGACAAAGATATGATCTTGTGGAGTCATCAAAGTTACTCCATAAGAAATAATTAAGGTTAATAAAAAAATTTTAGATTTAAGGTTTAAAAAGTTAAGATTAATCATAAATTAGGGTAATAAAAATTAAGATTAATCATAAATTAGGGTTAAATTTAATTTAAAAGCATCACATTAATACTAACGTGACACTTAACTGATGAATCCTTAATTATGTTAAGAATTTTGTTAGTTGAGAGTTTATATTAAATGGTTTTGAAATATTAGATTATTCTTTTGTGCATTTTAAAATATAATTAAGTACTTATTATCTTTTTTATGAAGTGAAATAATGGTACAAAATATAAAATGATATAAAAATTAATATTTTCTCAATTTTTTATTTTATTAAAACTAATTTAGATCATTAATTATATTAATCTTATTTCTCTATCTAATTTTTTTAAAATTATTGAAGCATGTCAATTGCAATTTTTGAACAAAAAATTTTGGCATGCTATTAAATAGGTTTATAATTTTATGCCCTTAATTATTATTTTATTAAATATTATTCCCTACAAAATATATTAAATACAAGATAGTTAAAAATGTCTTAATAAAATTTAAATATTTTGAATCCAAAAATAAATGATACTTATTTTAATATACCTAACCTTATTTCTTAAACATTTATTATTTAAAATAAATTATTTTTATTAAAACTTTAAATAAGTACTCTTTTTATAACATATAAAGTTTGACCGTACTCGTGGAATGATACCAATCCATTAGTGCACCAACTCTACAAATAAACTCATTCAACTGTAGCTGTCACTACAAGAAATTGTATTTTTAATGATATTAAAATTTGTCACTAAAAGCATTAATATTAGTAACTATTATTAATAGTGTCCAATATTTGAAGTTGTAACCTCCTGTCATAAGTGCCTCTGTCACTATTACAATAGTGAATAGTTTAAGAAATGGTCACAATTATGCAACACTTTTGTGACAGAAATAGGGACACTAAAACTTATGAAATGTGTGACAAAATTATATTGTCACAAAAATGTTACATATTTATGACAAGTTTTGTCGTCACCAATAATATGAAGTAGTGACGAATTAAGTCGTAATAGAACTACATTGTATTGTGACAAAAGTGTCGACGCTAAAACATATGAAATGTGTGACAACACTATATGGTAACAACAACTTTATATATTTATGACAAGTTTGTTGACACAAATAATACAAAGTAGTGACGAATTAAGTCATAATAAAACTTAATGAAATTGTAACAAAAGTGCCGACACTAAAACCTATGGTTTATGTGACAACAATATATGGTCACAAAAACTTTATATATTGATGACAAGTGTGTTCACACAATTAATATAAACTAGCGACGAATAAAGTCATATCAATACTTAATTTTATTGTTACAACAACATCGCCACAAAAATAAGTATAAATAGTGACAAAATATTTGTCATTAATAAATTTGTTATTTGTGTACATTACTTATTGGCCACTAATATTTTAATAAAAAGTGTCAACATCATTTCGTCACAAAAATGAAAATTGGTTCTTACAAAAAGTATTGTCATTAATGTGTTTATTATTATCACAAATAAAACTATCAATTCATCAACAAAATTACATTAGCTGTAAAAGAAATTTGCATCAGTGGCTATATTGTCCAACAAATTTTATCACAAGTATGAAAGTTATATTTTACAATAATGTTGTCACTGAATAAAGAATATATGTTAAAATTAATTTATCACTAATGTGTTTGTGTTCATCACAAATAATATTATTAAATTTAACAATTTAATTACTTAATCGATAAAATTTTTTGCATTGGTGGCCATAAAATAGAAGTTGTCACAAATGATACAGATTTTTAGTTCCAAGATATTATTAGACAAGAAAATAAAAATTATTGGTATATTAAAATATATAAAAATCACCAAAATGGAATAAATTATATTTTCCAATAAATAAAATTGGAAAATTAAATATCCAAGAAAATTATATATTACAATTATCTCAAACTACTACGTACAAATTTAAGCTTAAACTTTCTAAGGTAAAATTTCCTGGCTATTCTTCATGATGAAGTTCACTGTTGATTTGTTTCCTACAAAATAAATAAAAATAAAATCAATTAATTAGTTTATAAAACATTAACTACCATTTTATAATAATATAATGATAATGACAAGAAGTGATACTAACTATTCTAGATTTTATAAATTTATAAACTTACATGAGTAGTAGGGTATTTGATGTTGTGGCATTTGATGGATCTTCAATTAAGATAAAAGAATTGAGTAACAAATTAGGAATTACTCCACTATTTGCCAAATGTGCAAAAATAGCTGAAATTTGTTTCATTTCTGTGGCTTGCTTCTCAATAGCTGCATCCTGAGCTTGAATCTTCTCGTTTTGAGCTTTAATCTTTTCATTTTGTGTTTTTGTGACTTCAGTAAGTCTAGCAACTTTATCGTCTAAATCACTTGCATGTTTCTTTCCAGCCTCAATTTCAGTTAGAATTTCACTTTTTTCTCGGGACTTAGATGTTATCCTTTTAACACTTAAACCACATGAATAGTTTGACTTTCTTCCTAGGACAAGACCAAAATGCTCAACAAGTGGTAGAGGTGCACACGAAATCTTTTCTTTATTTTTCTCTCCCTCTTCTTGAAGCTTATTGTGCACATTTAGGTAGAATTTGAAAATTTAGTTAAGTAATATTAAAATTTGTTTAAAAAATCTAATTGGACTATAACTTTCATACCATAATTTCTTCTCCATTTGGAAAAGACCAAGTTCCATTAGCTTTTGTCGTGATATCTTCTAAACTTTAACAACATCGGGCCACTCATAAGAATCTTTATCTTTCTAAAAAGAAAAGAAGACAAAGAAAAAACAAAGAAAATTAATGATTTAGAACTTATTTTTTAAGAAAAATATAATTTTAATTTTAAGTAAATAATTTTACTTTACCATCCTATATGCAATTTGTACAGTCAACTTTGTACCAGAAACTGATTTCATCTCTTGATTTCCCCTATTACTTGTGTTTCTTTCGCTTTGCTCCTATGCATTGATAAATAATTTATTTTTAATAAAAGAAAACAACTAATAAAATAAACTAAAGTACTTAAAATTTAAATTTACCCAAAAATTTAGAGTCTCCCATTTATTCTCAATCAACTATTGCCAATCACCTTCCTCCACATTCTCTAGGCAATCTTTTCTCTTGAGATAACTTTTGTTCAAATGATAATGTTGGTTTTTATATTGTGCATGCATTTGTGGTATCACATAAGGTTGCACCTGATTTGAGAAATTGAACTTATCCTAAAATTCATATAAAAAATATAGTTAGGAAAATTAAGAGGCAAATTCAATGCAACAACAAAATCAAACTCTATTGCAATTAAACTAAACTCCATTGCAATTAAAAAAAGTGTCATAACTTTAAAAATAACCACATTGCCTTCTTATCATCCTCATTAATCTCTTTCCAACTAGAGAGACAAAGTGGTGCAAGTTATCGAATGCATATAGTAACTTCCGACTTGAAAAGGTTGGCATGCTTACCACATACCTTATATTATGGTGGAGGAAATTGAACATCAATTTGTTTTCCTTAAGCTTTCTTTTTGGCAAGTCTAACGTTAATTGTTGGTCCTCATCCACGTTTTTTAGAATTTACATTTCCTATTTAAAAAATAAAAATTTATAGACATATAAAATATTATATTAAAATTTAAATGCATAATCATAAAATTATAAAGATCACATTACCAGTACTAATAACTTGTCCTTCTAGGCTAGGTGCATTATTTGAAGCTCCAACTATAGCGTCGGATTGTTGATTAAAGGCCTTTACATCTTCTGACTCTTCTACCATACTAGGTTGATTTTGCACATCAGCTATATTTGATAAAGATTTACTATTGTTAATTGTCTTGCAGTTTTTTATATATTTTCCAATTTTAACCGTCTTGCAATTTTAAAAATAAATACATATTAGGAACAAGAAACTTATGCAGCTAAAACAAATTGGAAGAAAAAATTAATGAAGTCAAAAAGTAGAAAAATTAAGAAAAAGCAAATATTTTTGAATCTCTTTCTACTCTATATACTCAAATTAACGATAACAACAATAACCTTGATTTAAAAATAAATATCATTAGATATTTATCCAAAATATTATACTCAAAATTTTATAAAGATAGGAAGATAGTTTCCTAAGCAGCACCAATGCGGCTGCTTTATCTGCTATAAACTCACAAATATTCATCAACAAAATTAACCTACAAAAGTTTTGGTAAAAGAGGGTCCTCTTTAACATTTACATCGCGGGAATCGAGGATTTTGGAAATTTCACCCATTCCTATACAAAATGTGACAACTTATAACGCAGAACATGTTCAGATGCAGGATTAACTCTTAATGGAGTATAACCTACTTTACAGGAAAGGTAGAATGAAATTTGGTAGCCGTAACTTCAGGAGAAAAAGTTGAGTACGAGTTCAAAGGAATTTACTTCAATCAAATTCCAGTACCACCTTGCCAAGGATTTTATTTTTGCCCTTAGCCTCGTGACCCTCTCTCACTTGGGTTATTGGAAAAGTGACTCTCTCTCTCTATCTTAAAGGAAAACCAAACAAGAGAAACCACTGTTATATATATATATATATATACTTATAGTTTTATACAAATTATAAATAATAATTATATAATAGAGACAATCCAATCATAGAACAACACAAAAACAAATCGCAAATTATTATATCAAATTAATAGAATTAAATTAAATGTCTCTCTCTCTCTCTCCCCTATATGGCTTTTCCCTCTTCTTCTATGTGTGTAGCCCTTTAATTTATAATACCAATTATGGTTCACCCACTCAGAATCATAAAGCATGCAACTACTTTATATACATTCAAGCATGCAACAAAGGTGTGGTTTCAAGAACAGAGGCACCGACTTCATAAAATGCGCTGAGCATGCAACGGCGTATTTTAAGCCTTACTGCTCCTAACTACATTGCGGTTTCAAGAATAGAGGCGCCGACGTTCTTCATGAAGTGGTGTTAAATTGTACACGTAATAGGAGAAGTAAAAGCATAAAGAGGCAGAAAGCAAAGTTGTACATGAAGAAGTAGAAAGCAAATTAGTTCGGTGACTTGTCTGTTTATGAATAAGTAAGTACATGTAACAATAGACATTGTACAGGAAGAATTAGAAAGCAAAGTTTGGTGACTCGCTGCTCTGTTCTTAGTATTGCTGTGAAAAAGATGTATAATACGGAGGCACCCTATTGAAAGTGAACAAGGTCTGTCAAGTTTATAGCAACAAAGACTCATGTATTAAACTAAATAAATGAGTAGTTTAATAGTTGTTAGTAGAAGAATAAAACTATAACTCTGTCCATTTAATTCCCCTGGTCATTTTAACAGTCTGTTTGGAAACATAAGAATTGACTTGAATTTCAACATTGAATTCAATTCTTTATGTTTGGAACCCAAAAAGCCAAAAGAATTGAATTCAATTCTTTTATTAAAACCTATCAGTCGTAGCAATTCAATTCGACTGAAAAATCACAAGAATTCAATTCTTGTGAACACCCCAAAGCTGCTTTTTAACGTTGAAAGTTGTCTTCCCACAATACCCTTCTTCTTTTCTTCAAGGTAACCCTTGTTTATCTCTTCAACTTGGCCCTCATTTCTCACTTTAAAGCAGCCCTCATTGCTCTAGCCCTCACTTCAACTAATTGAGAAACCCAGTTAGGGCTTCAAAGAGAGTCGGGTCACCCCTTTCATTTACAATACCCAGGTTTTGTAACTTTTGGCTCTGTGTTGCTGCTGCCTCTTCAATTTCAGTTTGTTTCGTTTTCTTCTTTATCAACCACATGGAAGGATTGACAATTTTCCAGCTTGTGATGTTGAAATACTATTTTGTCGTGTGTGTGTGTGTGTGTAATGATTTGTAAAGTGAAGAGTGTAGATGGATATTCTGACAAATTGGGGTTTCTTGCAACTGGTTTCTCTTTATGGTCTGCTTTACAATCAGTTGACTATTTACCTTGTAGCTGCTTACTGTTTCTTTGTTTTCTTTTCTCATTATGGAAAAAAGATAAAATTGTTTTCTTTCCTTGTTTATATCTAGCGGATCTATCCTAGTCCTAGAGAAACCCAAGATAGTTCGATAATCACCACTATTGACTTACATACCAATTGTTTAGCCTTATATGATAACGATGCTAGACTCTTTTATAACCTTCAAGTTTTTCTAGCTTTCTTGTTGAAATCTAGTGGATTCATCTGTTGATCTAATTCTTTTCATTTTAGAGCTCTTCATGGAGTTTACTTCACTCTTGTTATGCTTTTGTATATACTGAGTAAGCATAGTAACAAATAACAGAGATGAGAATGAAAAATGTTGCTATTCTGTAGACTTCATTACAAAGTAGTACATTATAGTATCCTTTGTCAATCATTCGACTGTTTCTACAAGGCCAACTATAGGAATTTTGATAAATTCTAGGATGTGAAATGATCTTTAGTACGCTCCTAATGCTGAAAATATAGTAATGAGTGACATTGTGAGTTGTGACATAAATTTGTTGGATTGTCCTAAATGGAATGGGTTTGTTGAACAGAAGTTGAAACTGTGATCTAGATTTGGTAAGCGAGGACTTGTACTAAGTGGATCATTTAGGATGCCTTCCCAGTCTATTTAGCTTTCTTTGCATTGTATTCATATCTCATCCATTGTAGGAGCTCTGGAGGTCCAAAGGTTAATGCTTTTAGAGTTGGAAAGTTTTGGTTCTCCGCAGAGTTTCTTCATTGACAGCTAAATAGCTATTATACGATTAGCATTTCAATCGACTTTTTTCTTTTCTTCAATTCTCGATATCAACAACTACATTATTTGTCCATGCTCAAGTTTTTTAATTCTTTCTACAACATTTTTCAAGATGCAGTGGGGGTGGGCTTCTCATATTGAGTTATAATTTTCTTTTGCTTACTATTTATTGATTCTCACATTGAGTTATAATTTCTTTTGTGATTTTAATCTCTTCAGGGTTTAATTCCTAGAGCTAAACTTTTGCTTACAATTGAAGGGACATTTTTCTTGGGATTTTGGCCATTGATACTCGGAACGTTGGCATTCTTTTGTGGTCTCTACTTTGTAAGTTATCTTAACATTCTTAAATGTGTTTCATGCTTTTTTGCTTATGTTTCACAAGGCCAAGTGCTTTTTAAGTTGGCCAAGATTACCTGCTTTTCACGGTATTGAATGTTGGTCAAGTTTTCATGCATGATATCATCTTTTGATAGAATGTCGACTTTAATGTCTAATTACTTATAAAATATTTTATGATCATTAACCCAAAACTTCACCTATGATCATAACCATAATAAAGGATTGAACTATTCTTGAGATGTGAGCTTTAGATTTCTTTTTAGTCAAGGTTTCGTGCCTAATATCATAGTTTAAATGCAGGCGATATGAGAGGATTTGAAAGAAATGCTCTACTTGCTATGGTAGCTTATGCGGGTTATTTGGTTTGCTTGAGTCATATATATCAATATATGTCTCGAGCTAATAGACAACTAGTGCATCCAAGAAGAGGCCATAGACAAATTATACATCAAGAATTACTAACCGCAATAGAGACACATTACAATGCACGTAGCATTTTAAGCATGAGTTATAATGCATTTAGTCACTTATGTTCAATTTTTTGTAGGAGGGGATTGTTAAGAGATAACTAATATAGTTTGTTTGAGGAAGAAGTTGGAACCTGTTTACATATTTTAAGTGGTAGAGCTAGCACTCGTTCACAAAATTTCTTTTTCCGACAATCAACTAAAACAATTAGTCGTCACTTCCACCAAGTACTTAAAGCAATAATTACCCTCAAGGATCAATATTTGGTTCAACCAAATGGTTTGGTTGTCCCTCCTGAAATAATCAATAGTGGAGGAAGATTTTATCCATATTTTCAGGAATTTTTTAAAACAATATATATATATAAACATACTTTTTTTATATTAATACAAAATTGTAATACATTTTATGCACTTTCTAGAATTGTATCAGTGCTATTGATGGAACACATATCAGAGTAAAAGTTTCAATGGAAAATATATCAAGATACAGAGGAAGGAGGAGTTATCCCACAATAAATGTCTTAGTTGCATGCACTTTTGACTTGAAATTTACATACGTCCTACCTGGATGGGAAGGCTCAGCCTCAGATTCAAGAATTTTAGATAATGCATTAGCTAGAGAAGATAAGCTCAT
>JAOSBO010013436.1:0-12735 GCA_027563915.1 Erythroxylum rotundifolium
CCTTAAATGCATTTAATTAAATGTTAACTATAATTGTGATATGAAATGTTAAGTATATGTTTGATATGCATTTTGTGATCGTAATGTGGCGGCCCGGACCTCGCATGCCGGCCCGACCGAGGTGGGGGTTCGACGCCACAACCTCACTCCTAAGCCGGATGGGTCTCCTGGATGTCAACACAATAGGCAGTAGGCCTTTCGCTTGATGATTGTGGGACCATTTCATCAACGTCTCCCTGTGTAGGGTCTTCATCCAGCCTCGACGCCCTCACCATGGGGTCGGGTGGACTAGATGGTGACTGGAGATATGGCGTGTCACAGATGAGTTGTGGTTCCGCATTGTCCATCTCGCCTCCCATTGGGCAATCCCTCCCCGCTACAACACTCTCTCTTCCCGTGGAGGGGTGACTGGCACAAAAGAGGTCTGTATGGGTATTGATCTGGATGGCAACATTCGGCTTTCTGGATTGGGTCACTGGATGGAATAACATGGATGGTACGACGCTTACTTCTAGAGGTTGTGGGAGATTGAGCTACTCCTGACGGGCCTTCGTTTGCTTATTAACATCAATCCTTGATTTTTGCTTTGGCCCATAGGTATGTGTCCCCCGTCCATGTTGCAGGGGTTGGATTGTCTCTGCCCTTAGTGCCGAAAACACCCTTAGAGTTGTTACTGTTGAAGTGTCAGGTGCTTTTGAGGAGGATAGCTGTTCATTAATGACGCCCACCATGTCTGGTTCGGAGATAGCAGGGAATCGAGATCCTCTGGCGCGATTATCTTTTATGGGGTTACGTGAGGATGGTTGGAGAGGAACTTTTTGCGTGGACCGTTGAGATTTTCTTTGCACTTGGATTCAGGGCCTGTAAGGTTCAGTTGTCACTTGCTTCAACGGTGCATTATGGATACTGTGTTGTCCAGGCTCCATCGGCGACAGAGTTGCCTCCATATGGTGAGCAGTTCTTCACTGGGTTACTGATGTGTTTTGTTTGGATTTACAAGTTGCGGTGTCATGACCCACCAGTCCACAGATGTAGCAAATATGGGGTAACCCTTCGTACGCCACCTTGAAGATTTCTCCGTCAAGTACCACTTGGGACCATAGGGGAATACTTAGATCAATGTCTACTGCCAATCTTGTGTATTTTCCTCTTTGAGCTAGCTAAGTTGTTTCATTAATCTTTATTGTCTGGCCTACTAAGTTTCCCAACGCTGTGAGGATCGTGGGATGATATCGCGAGATTGGCAATTTAGGGAAGCGTATCCAGACGACTGCCCATAAAACCTGCCCTTGTGAAGGTCGAAACTTTGGACTCCACCTTTGGATTGACAGAGCATGGCCAAGGATTACCTATGGGCCATTGGTTAATACATTGAAAAAATCAACTCTGTCAATGAACTTCACAAGGAAAACTTAGTGGTCTAAATCGATGACTTTCATCCAATTGGTTTCCACATGGTCTTCAGGCGAGTACCCAGCATCTTGAAACCCACTCTTCTACCTAGTAGTTTCACAATGACAACGTTTTCCTATTGTTTATCTAAGCATGATTTGAAGGTGTGAGACAATTCTATGCTACCACCTGTGTTGTCTTGTATTGGTCTGATATCACCGTCCTAACGTCAATGGGGTCCTCGTGTGGCTATGCAGGTCTTCCTCCCCTTCATCCCTTACTGGGTTACCCATAACTGTTGCACTATACTACATCTTTGCTCTAGGTGGGGGATCTTTCTCTCGGCTTCAGATGCAAGTTTTTTTTTCTTAGTGTCCTGCTTGCTCAAGAGTGTCCGAATCATCCTGTTCCGCTTCAGATCTTTTTGATGAATACATACAGTCGAGTTCCAAGAGTGAAGAGAAGTTTTATATATAAGAAACATTGCCTTCTATAAAATTTTACTTTTATGTGCATTATGGACAAAAAGATCTTGTAAAGCATGGTGTTGGCAGTTAGACAACATGAAAGGACACAAAATGAACAGCCGCACAACATAACCTTTGTCGGTTATGTTTATTCTCATATAAAAGGGGAATTCAAGGAGTGGAAAGATATATGTTCATTACAATAGAAGAGAAAAACTCTCATTCTTTCTCACATAAAATACACCATCAGAGATTAGAGTTTGGGACGTGGATTAACAGTGGCTGTAGTAGCCAACCATGAAACATGCATTATCAAATAGAGAATCGATCAATCGCTCCCGCATTAAGGTTAGTCCTTATATATATAAATTGACATTGGTATCAGAGTAAGGTTTTCATTTACGTCGTACTTTGTCTCTTGTATTTGTTTTATATGACTGTCATATAAAAACGAAAATGATGTTGATATCTTATGCTTTGTTTTCTTTGTTTTTTTATGTTTGGTTATTCATGCACTTATAATCTTGTCTTTATTACATGCATTAAGAGATCATATGCAATGAAAAACTAAAATGGGTCTTGGTTTTTTCTGTTTTTGTGCGTAAAGATACATAAAAACAGAAAGTTGTTGATTAAATATGCATGAGATTATCTTAGTTTTAATTTTGTAATTGGTTTCACGGAAACCGAAAAACTTTATTTCTTCTCTGTAAAGCATTCTCTCATTTTCGTCATGTTTATAGAAAGAGACCAACGGTTAAAAGCATACTCATTAAAGGCTTTGGACAAATGTTATCTCCATAAAAGTTGTCTACAGTAAATCCGTTCAAGACTTTTAATAGTTGTTGTGTTTGTTTATGACAAACCCATTTAATGCATTTAATGAACATTGTGCAATGGTTAATGCAAGTTATGGGTTTGAAGTACATATATTGTGTACATGACTTTTAGATATTCGTTCTCATTTTTAGTACGAAGTGAAAACTAGAGAAAGATTGGGTTTTTACATTTTGCACGGGAATTTTTTTCTTCATTTTAAAGAAAGGGATCTTTATATAAGTGAGTTTTATATAATTTTTTATGTAAATTTGTTTTATATATATTAAATTTTTATTGTAAATTAGTTTTACGTATAAGTTTTTTTTTGACATCTTTGTGATATGTCAACTTAAAATAGTTTAATTAAATTATAGAAATTCCTAATTCATTTATTGTATGAGATGATTACGAGCTTAGCGAAATTTTCGATCATACGTTGTGAATTGTGGATTTTTTTGATAATTTAATTAATGTAAATGTGTCTCATGTCATTTTTATATATACTTGTAGATATGGAAACTAAAACTATAATTAGTGATTTGTCCACTACTGAAAAATTGGATAGGTCCAATTATGATATGTGGCAAAGGAAGATTCAGTATCTTCTAAATGAATGAGAATTGCTTGAACATTTGACCACAATAATGACTGCGACTTCTTTATTAGACAAAGACGGAAACGATATTGATATTGCTAATGAGCAATATCAAGCATCCTTAAAGGCCTATGGAGATTGGTCCAAAAAGGATCGTAAGGCATGTTATACTATGTTGTATTTCATGCATGACGATCTAATTGGAGAATTTGAGGATTGTCCCACTGCTAAGGATATGTGGGACAAGCTTAAGATCACGTTTGGTCAAACATCAGCTACAAGGCTTTGTGCTTTGCACCTTAAATGGATGAACTACGAGATTAATACGACTTGTACTATGGCTGAACATTTACGAGCCATGAGTGCTATGGTTCATGATCTTAAGGCAGCTGGCCGGGCTATCTTTGAAGAAGAATAAGTCCTGAATGTGATTCGGGCTCTTCCAGATCATACTGAGCACTGGAAGAATGTGAAACTTGTTTTGACACATATGAGAACGTCAAAACTCTTGCAGAGATAACAAGGCACCTCAAAATGGAGGAGGATCGCTTACAAGCATTTGACTCCTCCAATGTGGCTTTTGTTGCTAAAGGAAAAGGACCTAAAGGCAACAATGTCAATCGAGGTAAGAGAAAAGGTTCTCGGCATCCTCAAAGAAATGGACCAAAAGGTCATAATGCCAAGAAGCAAAAGGCTAAAGGCAAAGGAGAGAAAAACATGGCACGTGTGAAGTGCTATAATTGTGGAAAGAAAGGTCATTTTGCTCGGGATTTTCCTGAACCTAAAAATGTATCTTTCTTATCCATTACTCCTGAGTTATACGTTTGTTCTCATGTATTAGTTGCTAATTCTCTTCCCAATTGGATTATAGATATGGGAGTAAGCAAGCGCATAGTTCGGGATTAATCTGGCTATGTGGACTTTCATCGGTATCCAGTGAGTTCACAAATTGTCATGTTAGGAAATGTCAGTGAAGAAGATGTCCTAGGAACAGGGACATATAAGCTTAAGTTACGTGGAGGAAATACTTTGCTTCTCCATGATGCTCTCTATGTACCTGGGGTACGATGTTGCCTTGTGTCTCTTGTAACTTTAATGAAATCAAGATTCGTTTTTAGTTCTAGTTATTATGGATTGGATATTATGTATAATGGCAATATTTTTGGCCATGCTACATTGAAAAACAATTTTCTAATTCTTGATTTGGATGCATGTTATGATAATTTGTCTTTTGTGTATGTTTCACATTTTGGTCTTAATTCTGAATATGTTAAATGACATGCTAGACTTGGTCATATTGGTTAAGATAGATTGATTAGGCTAGCTAAAGAAGGTCCTTTAGACCGACTCACAAGGGTTAAGTTACCTAAATGTGAGTCATGTTTAGTTGGTAAGGCAACTGCGAAACCTTTTGGTAAGGCTTCAAGGGTGTCTAGACTTTTATAGCTTATTCACTATGATATTTGTAGACCCATGAATGTTAAGGCATGTCATGGCAAAATTCACACTTACTGAATTTGGCTTACAAATGTTTGGCATGTTCTTCTTTATTCTTTAAATACACCAAAATATCATCGATAAACACTATCACAAAGCGATTTAAGGAAGGCTGAAACACCTTATTCATGAAGGCCATAAATGCTACCGGAGCATTAGTTAACCCAAATGACATTACTAAAAACTCGAATTGCCCATACTTGCTCTTGAATGCACTTTTAGGTATATCAGCCTCTGTTATCTTCAACTGATAGATCTCAAATCCAGCTTAGTGCATACTTAAGCTCCCCGCAACTGATCAAGCAAATCATCAACTCTAGGCAACGTGTATTTATTCTTCACTGTCACCCGATTCAGTTTCCTATAATCGATGCATAACCTCAAAGTCTCATCTTTCTTCTTTACCAAAAAAACTGGAGCTCCCCAAGGTGAAACATTGGGTCTAGCGAAACCCTTTTCCAGTAACTTCTGTAGCTGAGCCTTCAACTCTTTTAGTTCCTTAGGTGCCATTCTATATGGAGTAATGGATATAGGAGTAACACCTGGAACTAAGTCAATCGTAAACTTCGTTTCCATATCTGGAGGTAAAGCTAGTAACTTGATGGGAAACACATCCAGGAGTTCCCTAATCATAGGAATTTCTTGCACATCCTGTTCAGCTCAAGTATCAATGGTATGGGCCAGATAGGCCTCACATCCATCTTGTATGAACCTTAATGCACTCATAAATGATATCAATCTGGCTGGTACTGCTTGACTAATTCCTTTGAAAACTGCTCTCGATTGACTGGGAGATTCTAGTACTACCTTCTTGGTATAGCAGTTCATGATAGCCTTATGAGCAGTGAGCCAATCCATGCCTAGGAAAATATCTATCTCTCTCAGTTGTAGTATAATCAAGTCTGCCTCCAATTCCGCTTGATTAATTCGAATTAAACATCTTTTGCAGACCTCTCCTATAACTATAGTACTACCTAATGGTGGACTCACCTTTAATCCATACTATAATAACTCTCTATCACAATGCAGCCTAAATGCCAGATGCGGTGCGATAAAGGAATGTCTAGATCCTAGATCTAGCAATGAAAATGCATCATGATCATAAACAAGTAGCACATCTGCAACCATATTAGGAGAGTCTTGAGCCTTCTACCTAGTTATGGCATACACTTGGGCTCGAGACTGCGATCGGCTACTTTGCACCTCAGTCCTGAAAGAAGGACTCCCAGAGCTCACTCTGCCTCTCCCATGGTCTCTCTATCTAGTCCCACTACTTTGACTTTGCTAGATTATAGCTTTACTCCTAGATCTCCCACTCATACGAGATTGAGTTCCCATAGTAGTAGGACAATCTCCAATCTGGTGGTCAAAGGAGTTGCATCTGAGGCAAGCTCCAGACAATCTCCAACACTCACCACTGTGCCTCTTCCTACATTACTCACAAGGGGGTAACTGAATCTGCACGGTACCTTTTCCACTGTTAGACTGTATAAAACCACCCCTCTGTCTAAATCCTGACTGTCTTGATCTAGTTAATGCTCTGAAAACTCGGTTCTGGTGCTTACTGAATCTTCTGCCAGAACCACTCTAAATCTCACTAGACCTCTTCAATCTAGATCCTTGTCCAGACTCTGCTTGTCCCTCTTGCAGCGGCTGCTCAATTCTGATCGAGGCAACCCTTAACTCAGTAAAACTGCTTGGGTTAGTGATTGCTAACCTTGTTCTAACTCCATATTCAACCTATTTTCAAATCTCCTACACCTATCCTTTTTTGTAGGAATCAAGGTAGTAGCATACCCCAACAATTCATTGAACCTAATCTCATACTCTGCTACAGATATTCCACCTTATTTTAGATATGGGAACTCCTTCATCTTTCTGTATAATGTAATTCTCCTTGAAGACCCTCAGAAAGTTTTCCTATTTCAGATTGCAAGGCCTGGTGGTACTGCCTAGAGTAGTCTTCCATCATTGGTAAGCTGGGCCTTGTAGTAAGGAAACTGCATAGTCGAACTTCTCGTCCGGCTCATAATCCATCTGATCAAAAACCCTCTCTGTCCTTTCCAACCCCCAACCTCAACAAGGTCTGTAGATCTGCAAAAGTCCATAGCCCCCTGCTTTCCTAGCCTATCATACCTCCTCTCCCTTCTCTTAGGAACTTTAGGAGGTATTTCCTCAGGTCGAGGTACCAAAGACTCTCTACTGGCTCCTATAGATCCTAGGTCAGCTGATTGCCCTACTTGATCATCTATGATGGATGACCTATAATAAATAATAACTTCAATCATTATCTGCATGTCTCACGATATTTGATGCTTAACATTCATATATGTCCCTATGGATGCCAAACCATACTCTGATACCAACCAATTGTAACACCCCGCTGCTGTAAAGTACGTATCGGAACACCCTGAAGACATTCTAGTACATACCCTATAATAATGACTTGTTAGAGCACTCACAACTCTCACTTAATCATGGCATCATCATTCTTTATTTTTTATAAGAAATAATAATGAAAAACACCATATTTTAAAACCCAAAATTTTCCTTTCATTTCATAAAACCAAATACTTACATTGACAGTTTTCAATATCATCCGAATATGAACATCATCATATCCTAATACAAAATACACTACATGAAAAAGGAAATACATAATAAGATCTATCTAATCTTCCAATCTCAACTGACTGAGCTTTGAGCCATTTCTTTTTTTTCCCCAAAAGTACAAGACTATACTTCTTGTAGCATCTCTTAGTAGCTAAATTCGTCTCTCAGTCCTGAAAAATCAATGTTGCAATTTTTGTCAGTTTCGCGAACTCAATAAGGTAACCATCACTGATGGTTCACTCTATTCATGCATCACATCACATATATAACATATAATTCACGTCTTTGCATTTTGTATAAATTATCACACATCAATTCTCATGTAAGGGTAGGAAAATTTTGCTTTTCAAACAATTAAACATACTTATTAAAATGTATATGAAATGCTCATGTGACTTTTTTCTCATTATTGCATTGTTGTGACTGAGTGCCTAAATTGTCCCATATCTACTGTGGATACCGGGCTCATCTATACTGTCCTTTATCCATTGGGGATATAGGGTTCATTTTACATAGTGAACCTTTGGCTTTTAATCACGATAGAGCTTTAAGCTCGTTTTCGGTAGCTAGTCAAGTCATAACTCTCATTATCTGATCATGCATTCATGTATGAAATGCATCTTTCATAATCAATCAATCACTCATGTCAAGAAGCATTTAGTTCGTCACATTCACATACAAGTAGCACTTCAATATCACATTGAAGCATCAAGCCACAGACCTTCATTGTCCGACATCAACATAATCAAATCACATTCATATCATCATTCATAACATATTCTAAAGAAAACAATTAATTGTTTGAAATCGTCTAGCTTACTCACCGATTGCTCTCGAAGCTATTGCCTTGAAGTTTCGGCAACGTCTGGATGTTGATGCTCCAATTGCTCCTCTATATCAAGCAATATACATCAAACTTTTGCACAATTATAAGTGTTTATTAATGCACACACACACACACACACACACACACACACACACACATATATACATGCACAATGCATATTTGATGACATTCCTGGGTATTTTTCCCAGATTCTTGTTACATCATCCATCATATATCAACAATCACCTAAGTATAATTGGTGCTTAGGTTTACACCTCAGTAAAACTATTACAATCAAAATTCATAACTCATTTGGTCAATTCAGATTTTTCCTAAAGCATACTTTCGGGTCAACTTTTCATGTTCTTTCTGACCAAGAAAATGGAGTAATTAGAGAAAACTTTCTTCTGGAAAATTGTTCTTCTTTCTCTTATGTTGCTAATGACTCAAACATCATTCAATTTGGTTCACTATTGTATGAGTTATGCTCAAAACACTGTAGACTAAGCACATTTGAAATTTAACTAATGTATGATCACGCTATCAAGTTGTACAACTCATACTCTCAATTAAAATATCCAAAAATTACAAAATTTATACCAATTGAAAGATAAAAGAATCAAATACAACTCTTTTGAAGACACTTTTGTCTGATTTGGCCTAAATCAATACGGTTTATTTGATAACTATAGGACATGATTTCTGTCTGTGGTAGTGATATATCCTAAACCAAAACTCAATTTCAAGTCAGGTTTTTAAATTCTTAGAAATAGAATTAAAATTAAATTTCAGAATAATATTTGTATTCCTATGTCTCTATATTATTACAAATCAAGAATCATTCCATTTGGATAACTACAAAACAAGTTATGTCTAAAATACCGAAGCCTGTTCAGTGAAAATACTCCAGTTATGAAATGCCAAAATTCCTCACCAATTTCGTCCCAAATTCATCAATCACTCTCCTCCAAATCATTTCAAATGGTTATAATTTTTAGTGGAGATAAAGAAAAATATATTATGAATTCGTTTATTTAAATCTCATGTCATTTGAAGGTCAGGAGAAGAAGTTATAACAAAAAGTGTGAAGTATGTTCAATTTCAGAAAATCCAGGTGCACTCAATATTTTCCAGATTTTGCAGCACTTCTTCTCTTCTTCTTCTTTCCTTTCTCTTAAACCAAAAATCTCTAACTTATATCAACCCCATTTTTGAATTCCATTAACTCAACATAATCATAAACAAATCAAAACCCAAGATTAAAACACCAACATCAAAAGAGAAAAATCATTCATGCATCTCCTTTACATTTTTCTGCATTTCTTCTTTCATTTTTCTGCATATTTATTCCCCACACATTCTTCATTTTTCTTCTCAAACTTTCATTTTAAATCACTTTCTCATATCAGGAAATCATCTTAAACCTCTTCCTTAACTCTAAACCATTTAAAAAAAATCTTTAAAAACACTCAAAATAGAACATATTCTCATACTCTCAAAACAGAACGCAAACATATACATTCATCCACCAATTTGCTGCACCCAGTTCTCAATTTCATGTTAAATTTTGAGACTCTTAAGGACAAAATTTAAATTCTATTTGTTCATGAAAAATGTATCCTTATGTCTGTAGTTTAATACAGATCAAGAATCATCTCATTTGGATAACTACAGGTCAAGTTATGTTTAAAACACATAAGTATAATCAGTGAACATATGACTGCTACATTTTCCAGCACTCATCTTCCAATTTTCCAGATTTTACACCTAACACTACTTGTACAAAGATCACTTTTCTTACTTCATTACTCTTCATTCTTAACTCCATTTCATCTCAATATCATTGAAAAACCAATTCATGATCTATATTTGATCATTAACTCAAAACAGGACATGTGCATATACCATTCATTATCAATTTTCTGCACTCATCCTAACACCATTATGATAATCATCCTACCTCAAAAACATTTCTAAAACAATTTATGAATTACTACTCATCATAAATATACAAAAGAAATACATTTACATCAACATATACAAAAGAAAGACATTTACATTAACTATCCATCACTCACGACACACACATACACATTGCAAAAAAAAAAAGTCATCACTCTTAATTTACTCATCATTCTAGCTTCATTTAACCATACCCATGATATTTAAAGCATAACTCACTCATTAAAACTTCAATTTCTTCAAAAACTTCAAGAAGCCTTAATTCTCATGCAACCCACATACATCATCTTAAAGGTGAATTGGGTTAGGTTTTCTTGTAGAAAAAGAAAGAGACAACAAAATGGGAGTAGTAAAAGATAGAAGGAATCAAGGGGTAAATTTGGTGAGAAAACCATGAAGAAGATGAAGCTTAGAGAAGAAAGCCACAAAGCAGGAAATAAGACAAGATAAAAAAAGAATGACTTGGTCTTTCAAAGATAGAAGAAACGTGACTTTGTCATTTAAAATGTAATTGTATAGTGAAACTTGAACTAGACAAGTGACACTTGTCACTTATCTAACTTCTAAGGCTTTAACTAAGTTCTTATTGAAGACACTTGTCACTTATCTAACTTCTAAGGCTTTAACTAAGTTCTTATTGAACTAGTCCCATAACTCCCATCTTTTTATTCCAATTATCACTAAAATTTTCAATATCATTTACTCAAAAATTCTAAAGTCATCTCCAAAATCTCTTCCAAAAAAATCTAATTAACAAATTCACTCTCCAAAATAATTTTTTAATTAATAAAACCCACAATTCTCAATACAAATCACATTTCACATATATAAATCAATTATACCAGGAAAAATGTCAATGAATGCATATACAATTATTTCCATATGAAAAAATTCAATATTCATGTGTATGTGCATATCATATAATGCATGAGCATGAAATGCATTTTCTAATCTCTCAATAGTCTCTTATATATATACTGTCCTAGCCTTAAAGTGGGTAATGGGAAGTTACAACACATATACGATAAATTGATTATTGCACACATTAAAATGATTATACATGTATTCATTGACAATTTTAAGGTATAATTAAGTTATAAATGTGATTTTTGATATGAATTGTGGTTTACATGAATTAAAAATTGAATTGGAGTATATAAATCTTGATTTTGGAATTTTGGTGAAATTTAGATTTTTTTTCTGAAATTTGGGGTATTTTTGGACTAGGAAAAATGCCAAGGCGTAGGATAATCAATAAATGATAGTAGAAATAAGAGTCAAATGATAATGGAAATTTTTATAAATGATATTTGGATTTAATGAAATATGTCATTGAAATTTGGAGGCAATTGGGCTAGAAATTGGAGTTGATTGGACTAGTTAATGAAACAACATATTCTAAACCAATAGAAAATAGACATGTGGCAAGTGATATGTGTCACTTGCCACACCATGCATAACGCACCACTCCTTACTTCATTGAAAGTCAAATTAAGTGTTTTTTCTTTCATTCTTGCTTTTCTTCTTCCTCTCTACGTGATTCTTCCTCATTTTTCTTCACTTTCACGATTTTTGCTTCACCCACCATCACCAAAGTGGAAGCTCTCTTTCACCTCCACTTGTTACCAGCATTTTGTACCCTCTTTCATTTCCTCACAAAGACCCAACCTCCTACCTTGAAATGGTGATGTACGTGGGTGTTGTCTACAAAGCTAGGGTTGGTGTGATCTTGAAGGATTTGGAGTTAAATTAAGTAAGTTGGGTTTTAATCTTTAGGGGTAGTGTTAAATAAATCAATTTGATATGTAATTAGAGAATTGTGATCATGATCATCAAGTGATGTATATGTATGTGTGTTGAAACATGGATGAGAAAAATAGTTGTATAAATGTCTTTTTTTTGCATATAAGATGAGTAACCTTTCCTAAGTTGTTGTAGAGATGAGTTTGAACTTGCACATAAAATTTGACAGATAAATGGAGCTTTCATGTTCTATTTTAATGCTTGGTCACATGAATTTTTGGGTAGTTATTATATAGATGAACTAGAATAATTTCAAGGTTAAAGAAAGGGCTAATGTGGTGTCTTGAAATTAGGAAAATTAGAAAGATAAGTTAGAAGTGAAATGAAGTTAAAATTGTGCAGAAAATTGATGATGAATGTGGATATTAACATGTTTTGTTTTGGTTTGAAATAATGTGGATGTTAGTAATTGAAATAGAGGTGAAGTATAGTGAATTAAAAGATTAAGAAAGTGATAGTATAATGTCTCGAAATGAGGAGAATTAGGATGATAGTTTATAGATAAAGGGAATGTTGGACCCCGATTTTTAAGTGGAATTGAGAAATAATAAGTAAAAAGAAGTGAGTGTTGTTATGTATATGTTTAGGTATAAATGTATTTATTCTTAAAGGAAAGTGATGAGGAAAGAATTGATGGATTTTGATAATTTTGGGAGTTGAATAGTTTTGTATGGTTATAAAAGTTTAAAGTGACTTAGTGGATTGAAATGGAAGTTGAGAATCAAGAAATAAAGAGAAAAAGTGAGAAAATTTGAAGAATT
>JAOSBO010013451.1:0-32450 GCA_027563915.1 Erythroxylum rotundifolium
GACATATCATCACTTTTCTCACTATTTCTATTAGCTTAAACACTTAACACATGCTCATGCGTGTAACTCATACTCATACGACTCAAACTAGGGATCGGTTGCCACTGTCTGCTACGACGAGACTTAAATGCATGTAACTTGACACATATTTCAGAAAACACTTATTTAATTATTAATATTAATATAATTATAAATAATAATTTATATATTAAATGAAATATTAGTTATTATCAAAACTAATTTTATTTGAGGATTCAAAAATTTTAAAATAATTATCAAAGTTTGAAAAATAAAAAATAGAAAGTAATTATAAAATTAAAATTATCAAATAATTAGATAATATATTCTTTAAAGAACGGAAAATAATATTATGAAGAAATTTAGTTGTCATAGTTTATAACTAAAATTTAAAAATAAAAACTAAAAATTTAATTAAAAATATTTATCATGGTAAAAATAAATAAACCTACACTCATGATGTTAAAACTTCTGTCAGGAACTATTGCCATAAAATGTAATGCGTAATTTATTCAAGTGGATTTTCCAATGCTTAAATATTTGGTTTTTTGTGCTTTCCTATAAATGTAACGTACAATTTAGTCAAATGGATTTCCCAAAAAATTTTAAATATTTGATTTTTGTGCTAATAACGTTTTGAATTCTAAATAAACGATTAAATTAAGTCTACAACTAATTGAAAATTAAATATTGATTTTCGTGCAATTTTGAATTCTAAATATACATTAATTAAGGTTATAACTAAAATTTAAATAATATAACTCATTAAATAATTTATTATTTTCATATTTTATATTGAAATATTTAACTTAAAATGTAATAGTTGATCATTTTAAGATTTCTCATAAAAATCAGTTGATCAAACACTTAAAGTTTAGAATATGATGAAAAATATCAATATATAATTAATAAACCAAGAGATTTTTTTTAAAGTCAAACCATTTTATTCTTTCATTATCTTATCTTTAAGTCCCTTCAAGTATTACTGCTCTATCTCACCAGCTTTTCGAGAAAGCTATCTATTTTTGTTTTTCCTCTGTTTTTAACTTACTTGTTATGCCTATTTTACTATGGACTTCCAAGTTATCTAAGTTTAGATGCTCGCAATATACCATCTTTCTTGCTACGCCAGTTGTAACTTGGATTTGTTTAAAATTGGCAATTATATTTTCCCTTTTGCTGGACATTATGATTAGATAAAATATATGCACATCTTGGCACTTATACTGGAATATTCATTTATTTCTTTATCTCCTTATAGCTCATGCTCTCGTCCTAGCTTCTACTAGCAATTATTGCCTTTTGGATGCCTATGCCGCTATGTTTTCCCAATCCTCCTCATTGTCGTAATATTTACGAAGATTTTGTATTCTCAGCCATAGTTACTTTGAGTAATTACATGAAAGCATATATGGTTACTAGTTTCATTCTCACTGTTGTAGTTGGAGCTTCTGATTATAGAGCCCTTGATTATATCAAATGTACTTAACCTATTTCTGATGGTAGGCCACATAATGACAGCAACCTTTGGAGAATCGGGGTTGAACCATACAAAGTTGCTTTATTGCATTTTAAAAATGAGTCTCTAAAAACTTAATAACAAGTTTTACTATTAAATTGACGTGAAGTTTGTCTGATCTAGCTTATCTTTAGGTCAAACACTTCAGGAATAAATGAAGAGGCGGCTTTTCACTCCAACTATCAAACCATAGCCATGTATTCTTTCTATTGTCTATCATGTATTTGATCTCCCACAAAAGTGTTTTTCCTAAATTGAGCACGTGGTACATGGTCCAAGATGTGTCTAAGTATGCCTTTTAGTCCTATAAACTCTGGTTCTCTGAGCAATCAAAATGCATCCATCATATCTAAAGATTTTTTTTTTTTGGAACAGAAGAACCCGCAATCATTATCATTTGGACGTGCACTGGGTAAATTTTTGGATTAATGCAATAGCTTACAAATCATGCCACCAAAATTTCTTTTAGCTAGTATACTTTGTTGGTGATTTGCATTGGTCGAATTCCCAAACCTCTAATTGCATTATACTTAACCTTGGCATTTGATTTCTTATAAGCATCTCTTGTCCAGAGAAAATTCCTCAACATTCTTTCTATGTTTTCAACAAGTTTCCATGTGGGATATCCAATAAACATAGAGATTATTCAATATGAATTTGATTAACTAAAGTCTTCCAACATATGACAGGCTTTTGTTGCACTAGACTTATTTTTCTCTCAATCATCTCATACAAAGCTTAACAATCTTTATAGGTTAGTCTATTAGGAGTAATAATGACTCCCAAATAAGTGAAAGAGGGAATTAGCATCAGTAGAGACCATCATGTAGCTTTTTTCTTAATTAACTATAATGCTTAATAGCTTGCTAAAAGAATTGATAGGTTTGATTAGTACCTAAATCCAGTAAACATCAACTCTAGAAAACATCAATAAGTCATTTGCAAATGAAAGATTCAATATTTTCAATCTATTATATTTGTTATAAAAATTGAAGGAGGGATTCCTTCTAATAATGCACTCAGTCAGTCTTCTCAAAATTTCCACACAAATTGAGAATAGATAGGAAGATAAGTTATCACCTTGCTTGACTTATTTTTATCCCTTAATCGCTTGATTTTGTTCTCCATTCACTAAGATGGTAAATGATGTAGTAGTTATGCATTACATAATCCATTTAATGTGCTTTTATGGGTATCTAAAAGCCTCAAAGGGTGCAATATAAATTCCTAATTGATTGAGTCAAAAGCCTTTTGAAACTCTATCTTCACTGCACAACTTTTCATTGATCTATTCCTTTGGTATCCCTTGAAAATTTCTTGTGCCAATAGGATACTATCCTCAATGTTCCTTCCTCTAATGTAGGTCTTTTGTGATTTTTTTAATGAAGACTCCAAAACTTCTTTCAGGCTTGAAGCCAAGATTTTGGAGATGATTTTATATAGAGTGTTGCAACAAGTGATTGGCCTGAAATATTTGGGTTAAACAATATGTGTACTAAAAAGATATGACTTCGATTTATCTCGTTTAGTATTATTCTAAAGCTAAAAACATCCTAAATGGAATTACCGATCTGCCCTTTGATTTATAACTATGACTCCTTAAAAAATAAGAATTAAACTCATATGGTCTCAAGGCTTTATTAGAATTCAGCTCCTTTAAAGCATTCTCTAGATTCTATGGACAGATAGGTCTTATTAGATCCTTAGCTTGCTTTTCAGATTTTCAATCAATATGAAAGTGTTAAGCACTTGCACAAAAGAATACCTTTTAGAGTAAGAACCTAGGGTATTTTGGAAGTATATGAATACCTCTTCCTTAATCTCCTTTTATCTCCACATTCTCCCTCTATTGTCCTTAATAAGGTTTCTAATTTTCTTAATATTGAAGATGAAACAAGAATTCTTGTCACCTTCTTGAAGGCATAACTTGCCTTTCTTTTTGATTCAAATGTATGAAGAGTGTTGTTAAAATCACGAAGAATTATCTAAGGGATATCCATATTTGAGCTTTTGTTTTTTGAGTTTCCCTATATTAGTTAGCCATGTTTACATGCATCACATGTATGCGGATGCAGCGGAAGTGTCGAAATCAAGATTCTGACACCATGACAACCCTAAAAACCATAAGATCATAACATGCATGCATAGATATGTATAAGAGAAGATGAAATATAAACTTTTTACCTTGTGTATCTCCTCCTTTCTTATTTCTTCTCCTTGTTTGGGTTGTTGCAAACACCAAACCCTTCTTTGATCTCTAAAAACATGCAAAGATGGAAGAAGAAACAATTTTTAAGGGTTATTTGATTACCAAACTAAATGAGTTCTAGTAAATGCTCTGATGGAAGATAGGTCAAAAATCTTGTTGCATGCACTTTGATTCTTGCAACAATTGCATGAATTGTGAGAACAAAACTCAAGACACCTCACTCTCACTCTAGAACTCTTCTAGAATCCTTTCTTTATCGCTTGAGTGTCTAAGAAGTGAAGGAAGCTTGTGTACATAAGTGAAGAACACACTTATATACCATTTCATGCCCTTTGCCATGATCATGGAACTTTTAAAAAATTGGGCTCACCTTCAGCTACGATCGTGGCCCTATGAGTCACGATCGTGGCCTGTTTAAATTAGGCCATACACACTTGTTTTTCATTTGAACTTTTATGCGTGTGACTCCTAAGTTCCTGGTTATTTAAGGCACTTGAATTAACTCTTATTCAATCCAATCATGAACGCTTTCATGATGCCAATTTGCCGGAGTATAAGTGGATTAACAAATGAACTCTTCGATAGTTAATTATCCAACTTATGAACCTTTCCATAGACAATTACCATATTCGTCCTTTCACCATACTATACCCTACTTGGTTCGGAGTATGGGCTATGTGTCAACTCCCACCAGACTGACTACATCACATCTAGTCCAAGTGATGTTAGTTCTTGTCCTGGGATCTCATTACTCTATATGTCATTGAAGACTCTCTTTATAACACATAACTGCTCTGGCCAGAGACTCCCGAGTAATGACCCCAACAAAACGTCGCGGGTATCACCTCCTTCTATTAGGAGTGGTGAATCCTTTATTGGCTACTCAATTACCTTCGAATACTAATAGTTGTACCTAATTACCACCCTAAAAGCGACCTCGCCTTGAAGCAACAAGGAATGATGTCAAAGCATTTGATTAGTATCCAAGATATCCTTGAATACCTCAAGTCTAAGGATATTTGCACCATTGTTATGATGAGATTAATCATTGACATTCGATAGATCATCGATATGATAATCTCATAGCAGATCATCTGATGTATATAGTACCTTTAGTAAGCATCCACATGTTAACTCTAAACATCTCATGTTTACAGTTTATGAGATGCACTGCTTGATCAAATCAAGAAGTATAACATGTGTTAGTTTGTCTGGATTAATAATCTCCTATCTTATTAATCCTATGACTAGGGATTGTTTAGATACTAACATAATTGCAAATGACATGAATCTCATCGTCATGTTTCATCATGATTTCCTTCGTACTATGTTTTTGTATCATGGACTTCATTAATTCGATTTAAGATCAATATCAATTCATATATAAAAAGAATATCAAATTAATGAAAAATGCCTTTCACTTTATTAATCAAAATAAAGTTTGTCTAAAAGTGATAAAGGTAATTGCCTTTAAAGCAATACTCTAACACCCTATAGTTAAGTTCTTTGGAACGGTAGGTTGGCAGCATATATAAAGTTGAAGCAAGTTATTTGCTTATTGTGCTTCACAACATCATACAAATGTCTAACTTAGTCACTGAATTGATGATCAGTTTCTTTAATCTTCCCTAGATCATATGCCACTACTATTCTTCTATTACTCTGTACACTATAATTGGTGGTAATTTCCAAATTGCATTAAGATGAACCAAAGTTCCTTGCATCTATCCTCTTTGAGTTTAGTTTTGAAAATGCTAATTAGTATTAACTTTATTTCCTTTAGGTAGATAAAATGTACGTATTACTTATTATAGTTATTGAGACCTTTAACGTTCTAAGCTAAAACTAAAATTAAAAGGGATTAGAGGGATATTTTGATCTTAATTTGGCTTTATTTCATGAGTAAGTCAATATTTTTATACCATAAGTGCACGGTGTAGCTGTAGCTAATACCAACAAGTACAGATCTATCCTACGAGGACAACGAGTACTATTAATTACTGTTGTTCTATTATCTAGCTTAAGAACTGATTATGATTTTTAATTAAAAAATTAAATTTAACAAAAAAAACATAAATGAACAACACGATTAAGCAGAGAATTAGGAAACATTAAGTTAATTAATAATATCAAGTGATTAGTATTTAGGTTCGAATTCCCCTAAACCTAAACAGATTGACCTTTTGTTATGCAATTGGATTGATGATTTATTAGACTGTGGAGACTCCTATGGTATGCTATTAACTAACCTTGAGTTTATTAACAACTAATCCTAAAGTTTCTAATAGAATCACTTAGGTTAAATTTTATAAGATTGCATTATCGTTTTATGAATCCCTCTATTATGTTTGACCATAATTAGGAAGATTTATGTCATCCTATCTTTATGATTGCAATTAACTATTTCTAATTACTATGGATCTACTCAAACCTAGGATTTCTCAATCGCTGCATCTGAAATCAAATTATGATATAATATTTTGGATTATTAGAACATAAATAAAACAAGTAATTGGATCTCAATAAATCAAACAAACCATTGCATTCATAAATAATCAACATATGTTTTGGTATCAAATAGGGTTCATGTAACAACCACTCACATAATGTATATTCCCGAACAAATCCATGAGTAGTCGATAATATACTCTACGAAAATGGTACGTTAGAACAATCATATTAATACAGCCTGATGCATCAATATAACTTAAGCATTCCAAATTCAAGTACCCCGTACACAACATTTTTGAACTCAATCCTAGTACATCATATAGTACAAAAATTACACACTAGAGATAATGTGTGTCATAATATGGAATGCTAATACAAAAGATATCTATCTAGACTTTGCAGATATCAATTGACCAGACCTTTAAGCCATTCTTGTCCCCAAAATAACAATATTAAAATCCTATTATATTACTTTAAAAGCTAGATCTCCCTTGAACCTGAAAATCAATGTCGTAATTTTGATGAATTTGCGAACTCAGGGAGTGAACCACCCTTAATGTGCTCACTCAAGTCAGAACACCAAAATAAATTACATAATTCAATTCAATAAGTGTATTACAAAATCCAGTATCGAATACCACATCACATTTCGTCATATTTCAATAAGTATTGTATACCAACATTGCATATCACAATTTCAGAACAATTCAATAATTTCATCACAATCATTCATATAATACATGTATAATTGTATATGTAAATACATATGTGATTTCTTTCTTATTTTTCTTTGTTGTAACCAAGTGCTTACTGTCTCGTATCCGTTGTGGAAACCGGGCTCATTTAATATACTTTCCTATATCCATTGTAGATATTGAGCTCATTGTTATATGAGCCTGTGGCTCTCTGTGCACAATCCTGAGCTTAAAGCTCTTTTTCATACATTAGTTACTTCAGTCACAACTCCTTTATCTAATCATGCATTTTAAAGTGATGAGATGCATCAATTCACATATTATTCTTTCAATACTTTTCATTCAATATGCTCATGTCATATATCAAATTCTTCATATCTAAGTCTGACATTAATCATTCAATTGTTTATACATTCCACATTACATATACAATTAAACAAAAGAATATATACTTGAGTTTACAAATCTAGTTTAACTCACAGTACACTCTAGAAAAGCTATTGCCTTGATAATCTGGCAATGTCTGGGTGTTGGCGATCAACTTGTGCATCTATATTAAAACAATACACACGTAGTTCACAATCACTAATTTGTTTAATCATATGAATATACAATCATGCACATGTATTTATGTCATTTCAATACATGCTCAATTGACCTTTCCAGGTATGTATTCTTATTCATAAGCCTTGACCATTCAATTATTATAGCTTGTATATTACCACTTTGCATTCAGGTTTATACCTTGAGTACGTTTGATTACTTTAAATTAGTCAATCATACATTCATCAACCTTTTCTAGCAATATACATTCACACAATTTCCCAATTCTCATTCATTCATACCTAATACACCTTACTCGTATCCTTTGCATCATATTTATATTCATAAGAACACCTTTATTTCTTTAACAACCCAAAATTTCTAGATTTAAATACATTGGTATCAAGACAATCCATTCCTTAAGTAATGACATCAATTAACAACCTAAACTTATCGAATTCTTAACCAATTAATCAAGCAATAATCTAGGTTCATTTCACGCTTTTCTCAAATCCAAATACACCAATATAGAGTGACTTATCCTTATTTGGTTTAACAAATTCATAAAATCAAAATTATCATTTCAAAGCTTTGGCCACAATCGTGGGGGACCTTCCCACGATCATGGGATGAGTGCCCTAAAGTGCACTATCCAATTTCCATCAATTTTCTAGATTCAAACACCTTCATACCAAATTCAAAACACCTTCATAACATTCCATTACATATACCTTAAGTATATCTGAATTATACTTTAATTCCTACCTTAATTATACTTCAATTCCTTATCAAATTCGTCTCCAATTCTAACTCAAAATCATTCATTTGGCAGCTCATAAACTATTGTCTTTCATGCATGTAAAAACAAAACTTAAACTATCATTCATGCATCATTTTCTAGCACTCATTTCACTCCAATATCACAATCAAACCATCTTCAATTCGGTAATCATTAAGTTCTATTAACATGAATCACAAGAGATCAATCTTTCACTTACTTGATCAGCTCAATTGTCTCCTTAATTATCAAGCTAACATAGCCTTCCATGTATGCAAGCACAATTCTAAGAACAAGGTGGAAGTAGAATGGTTTTCAGCAAAGATCAGAAGATAGCAGTAAGTACAACAATGATTTGGTTCTATAACCATCTTTATGAAGAGTGAAAACATGGATTTTGGTATGGTAATTGAACACAAATGTAGGCATTTGCTTAAGCCTTTTGGTGCAAGGTGTTCTTATTTTAAAAGAACACATGTCATCCAAGGAGATAAGCTACATGTCCTCTTATGTGGTTACCAAATGTCATCGAACTCCTAGGCCATTTTTCACTCAATCACTACTACCATTAGTCATTTAAATTTTCTACGTCAAATGTCACTCATTTTATAGGCTTAATCATCCTAATTTTCTATGTGTCAATTTGTCTTACCGCAAGACATTTTTCCTAGACTAAATGTACATTTTAATTCATTACTCTTACAATTGTAACAATTAACTCCAAATTACTAATTATAATCCATCAAACCAAAATTCAAGACATAAACAATACATAATCATATCATAATCATTTTAAACCTTTCATACCCCAAACTATATCAATTGAGTGCACATACAATTTTTGCAATGTTTTCCAAATCAACATTCATATGTGTATATATGTTCATGTTATGCATGTGAATGAAATGCACCTCATTAATTCTAAAATGATATGACTCAAAAGTCTAACATTCTATCCCTCTGTAAGTTTCGAAAACCAGTTATTACAATTCTCCCCCTTATGAAATTTTATCCTCGAAATTCTTATCTGATTAACCAAATAGATGGGGGTACTTTTTCCTCATGTATTTCTTAGCCTCCCATGTAGTTTCTTCTCTTGAATGATTTCTTCAAAGGACTTTAACCAAAGGAGTTACACAATTTCTCAACTGTTTCGTCTGGTATCCAACTATTTTGATTGCTTCTTCAACATAACTCAAATTCGTTGCAATCTTAACCTCTTGTGTTGGTAATACATGTTTGGATCTGATCGATATCTCTTGAGCATACTAATATCAAAAATATTGTGAATCTGAGACAACTCTGGCAATAATGCTAATTTGTAAGCTAATGGTCCAACTCACTCAGTAATCTCTTAAGCACCAATGTATCTAGGGCTCAACTTTCCCTTCTTACCAAAATAGCACTTCTCGCCAAGTCGACACTCTTAAAAACACCTTATCTCCCATTTGATACTCCATATCCTTCTAGTGTTGATCTGCATAACTCTTTTGCCTGTCTTAAGTTGCTTTAATCCTACTATGGATCAATTTTACCTTATCAATGGTATCTTGAATAAACTCTAGGCCTTTAACAATCCTTAGGCCCTCTTTATCCCAATACAAAGGCGATCGACACTTCTACTATATAATGCCTCATATGGAGCCATACCAATACTACCATGATAATGATTATTGTATGCAAATTCAATGAGAGCTATATATTCATCCCATGCTCCTTAAAACTCTAAAACACAAGCTTTGAGCATATCTTTAATAGTCTTAATAGTCCTCTTACTCTGTCTGTCTGAGGATGAAATGTACTAAAGTTCAACTTTGTACCCAATGCTGACTATAAACTACCCCAAAATCTAGAAGTAACTATAGGATCTTTGTCTGATACAATAGATACTAGAACTCTATATAATCTCACTATCCCATCTTATTAACATGTCTTCGAGCTAACTGATCCATTGTGTTATTTTATTTAATAGGCACGAAATGAGTTGATTTTGTTAATATGTCAACAATGATCAATATGGTATCATGTTGTCTTAGAGTCCTCAGCAAGCTTATAATAAAATCCATTGTAATCCTTTCCCACTTCCACTCTGGAATAGGTGATGATTATAACTTCCCAACTGGAGCCTGATGCTCTGTCTTAATCTATTAGCATGTCAAATACCTTACAGCATACTCAACCACCTATCTTGTCATCCCTGGCTACCAGAAATGTTGTTTCAGATTATTGTATACCTTGGAAGTACTAGGATGCATAGTATAGGCTACTATGTGTGCTTCCTCCAAAATTTCTTATCTTAGACCATTAACATCTGGTATACATAATCTATGCTTTAACCACAATGTATCATCTCTTAACTCAAACTTAGAACTCAAATTCTATTTTAACTTTTTTACAATCTTCACCAATTCTCGATCTTTGCTTTGAGCTTTCCTAATCCTTTCATACAATACTGGTCTAAGCTTCAACATAACTAGCAATGCTTCATTCTGCCCTAAACTTAGCTCAACATTTAGGGCTCTCAGTTGAACTAGGTTTGGTAACCTTAATGTTTGAATTTTTGCCACACTGTTATTAGATTTCTTGCTTAATGCATCAGCTACAACATTAGCTTTACCTGGATGGTATACAATCGTGCAATCATAACCTTTAAACAACTCAACCCACCTCCTTTGTCTCATATTAAGTTCTTTTTGACTCAACAAATATCTCAAACTTATATGATTTGTAAACATCTAAATCATTTCACCATATAAATAATGTTTTTAAATTTTTAAAACAAACACCACTGCAATAATTTCTAAATCATGAACTGGGTAATTGAACTAATGAGATCTTAATTGTCTCGAAGCATATGCAATCACTTTATCATACTGCATCAAAACACATCCTAATCCCTGGTGTGAAGCATCACTATATACAACATATCCTCCAGATCCAGATGGTATAGCTAACACAGGTGTCGTAGTTAATCAATGTTTCAACTCCTTAAAACTCCTCTGATACTTATCAGTCCATCGAAAAGGTACATTCTTTCTCAAAAGCTTTATCAAAGGGGCTAAGATCAATGAAAACCCCTCGACAAGCCTCCTGTAATAACCTGCTAGCTCAAGAAAACTCTGAATCTCTTGATCAAGCCAAAATTCACACTTTTTGAACTTGGCTTGCAATTGCTTCTCTCTCATTATCTATAAGACCAACTTCAAATGCTTAGAATGTTCCTCTATACTCCTCGAGTACACCAAAATATCATCTATGAATACAATCACAAAATGATCTAAGTAAGGCTGGAATACTTTATTCATTAATATCATAAAGGTCGCCAAAGTATTTGTCAATCCAAAAGGCATCACCAAAAATTCAAAGTGTCTGTATCTAGTTCTAAATGCACTCTTTGATACATCAGCTTATGCTATCTCTAATTGATAATATCTTGACCTCAAATCCAGTTTAGTAAACACCTGAGCTCCCTATAACTAATCGAGTAAATCATCTATTCTTGGCAAAGGATGCTTTTTCTTCATTGTCCCCTAGTTCAATTACCTATAATCAATTCATAATCTCAAAGTTCCATCTGTCTTTTTCACAAACAAAACTAGAGCTCTTTAAGGTGATACACTGGGTCTGATAAAACCCTTATCTGATAACTCCTGTAACTGAGTCTTAAGTTCCTTAAGTTCCATAGGTGTCATCCTATACAAAGAAATAGATATAGGAGTAGTACCTAGAATTAAGTCAATAATGAACTTCCTTTCCCTATCTGGTGGTAATCTTGGTAATTTAGTAGGAAATACATTTATAAAATCCTTAACAACAAGAATATCCTATATTGTCTGTTAAATTCAGGTATCAGTCACATAGGCTAAATAAGCCTCACATCCATTTCGAATCAACCTAAAGGCACTTATTGATGAAATCAATCTGGCTGGCACTACTTGACTAACACCTCAAAATATAACTTTTGTTTGATTAGGGGATTCAAGAATATCTTCTTTACTATAACAATTCATCACAGCTCTATGTGCAGTAAGTCAGTCTAAACCCAAAATATGGTTTAACTGTAGTACTATCAAATTGGATTTCAACTCTGCCTGATCAAACCAAATCATGCACCCTTTACATACTTTTAAATCACGATAATACTTCCTACTAGAGTACTCACCTTTAAGTCAAATTTCAACATCTCTCTCTCTCACAATGCAGTTTAGGTGTTAGAAGTGGTGTGATAAATGAATGTGTAGATCGTGGATCTAACATTGCAAATGCTTCAAGTTGAAAGATATATAACACACCTACAACAACATCTGGAGAAATCTTGTCCTCTTGTCTTGTAATAGTAAAGATTATGGCCTGGGACTGCGGTTAATTACTCCGTACCTCAATCCTAACATTAGGACCTACTGAACTGATTTTACCCCTACCTCTACCTCTTTATCCTGCTCCACTGGCTCTGCTCTACTGGATAGTCATTTTAGTAACTAATCTTCCTCTTACTCCAGACTGTGCTCCTAAAGTTACGGGACAATCTCTAATCTGATGCTCAAAAGAGCCACAACGTAAGCAAGCTCCCGATATCTTCCAACATTCTCTAATATGTTTCTTTCCATTAAGCATGGCAATTATGGCTTGGACCATTTTTGGCCCAGGTTGGGTAGGCCATAGGCCGACCATGGTCCTCCAGGGTTGGGTCATAGACCGACTATAGTCCGCCTGCGCGGACCATAAGCCCGCTCACTAGTTTGTGATCGTGATGATCTATTCTGACGTTTACTAAATCTTTTGTTAGAGTTAGCTGAAACTCACCATGCCTCTTAATTCTAAACTCCTACCGATACGCTCCTTGTTCATCCTTCAATAATTGCTCAATCCGAATCGAAGCAACCCTCAGCTCAGTGAAACAATTCAAATTAGTAATAGTTAACCTCATCCTAACTTCCACATTTAGTCCATACTCAAACCGCCTACACTTATCTTTCTCAGTTCGAATTAGAGCAGTAAAATAGCCCATTAGTTCATTAAACTGCACCTCATACTCAGCTATAGTGAGATTTCCTTGTTTTAAATCGAGAAACTCCTTCATCTTCCTATCCAAATAGATCTTTGGCATATAATTTTCATTAAAAACCTTCAGGAAGTCTTCCCACGTCAGTCTACAAGGTCAGGTAGAACTAGTTAGGATAGTCTTCCGCCACTAATAAGCCAGACCTTGAAGTAACGAGACTGCGTAGTTGAACCTTTTTTGGGACTCGCAGTCTATCTCATCAAACACCCTTTTTGTTCTTTCCAACCAACCTTCTACCTCAGTAAGGTCTGTACTTCTATAGAAGTCTACAACCCCTTACTTCTTAAGTTTATCATACCTCCGTTCTCTCCTCTCAGGAATTCTGTGAGGCATTTGTTCAGACTGAGGTATTGGAGACTCCCTATTGGCTCTTATAGACTCAAGATCAGCTAATTTTGTGACTCGATCTCCTATAGCAGATGACCTATAACAAACAATAATTGTGATCACTTTATGAGTCTCTCACTAGTTATCATATTTAAATGCTTACATATGTATCCCTAAGGATGCTAAACCATGCTCTAATACCACAACTTATAACGTACCATTCCCATAGTGTATATGCCAGAACATACCCACATATACTCGAGAATATACTCTACAAAAATGGTACGTTACAACAATCACATTAATATAGTCTGAGGCATCAATATAACTTAAGCATTCCAAATTCAAGTAAACCATACACAACAGTTTTGAACTCAATCCTAGTACATCATACAATAAAAAAATTACAAACTAGAGAAAATGTGTCATAACATGGAATGCTAATACAAAAGATATCTATCTAAACTTTACAGGTAATAGCTGACTAGACCTTTAAGCCATTCTTGTCCCCTAAATAACAGTACTAGAATTCTATTATATCACTTTAGAAGCTAGATCTCCCTTGAACCAGAAAATCAACATTTCAATTTTGATGAGATTGCAAACTCAACCAGTGAACCAACATTGATGTGCTCACTCAAGTCAAAACACCAAAATAAATTGTATAACTCAATTCAGTAAGTGTATTACAAAATCCAGTATCGAATACCACATCACATTTTGTCATATTTCAATAAGTACTGTATACCAACATTGCATATCACAATTTCAGAATAATTAATAATTTCATCACAATCATTTAATGATACATGTATAATTGTATATGCAAATACATATGTTATTTCTTTCTTATTTTTCTTTGTTGTGACCGATCACCTATCAACCTAATTTACTGTCTCATATCTGTTGTAGATGCCGGGCTCATTTAATATACTATTCCATATCTATTGTGGATACTAAGCTCATTGTTATCTGAGCATGTGGCTCTCTATGCACAATCTTGAGCTTAAAGCTCTTTTTCACATATATGTCAACTCCCACTAGATTGACTACGTCACTTCTAGTCCAAATGATATTAGTTCTTATCCTAAGATCTCATTACTCCATGTGTCATTGAATACTCTCTTCATGACATAAAATTGCTCTGGCCAGAGACTCCTGAGTAATGACCTCGAAAAGAGATCGTGGGTATCATCTCCTTCTATCATGAGTGGTGAATCCTTTATTGACTACCCAATTACCTTCGAATACCAATAGTTGTACCCAATCATCACCTTAATAGTGGCTTCATCTTGAGGTAACAAGGAATGATATCAAAACATAGGATTAGTATATAAGATATCTTTGAGCACCACAAGTCTAAGGATATTTGCACCAATACTATGATGAGATTAATCATTGACATTTGATAGATCATCCATATGATAATCTCATAGCAGGTCATCTGATGTACTTACTACTCTTAGTGAGCATCCACATGTTAACTCTAAACATCTTATGCTTAGAGTTTGTATGATCCATTACTTGATCAAATCAAGGAGTATAACATGTGCTAGTCTATTTGGATTAATAATGTCCTGTTCTATTAATCCTTATTATTAGAGTGGTGCTCTAAAGGCAATCACCTTTAGAAATTTTGCACAAACTTTATTTTGATTAATAAAGCGAAAGGCAATTTTTATTAAGTTGATTTCATTTATATATGAATTGATGTCGATCTTAAGTCGAATTAATAAAGTCCATGACACAAAACATAGCATGAAGGAAATCATGATAACAAGATTCCTATCATGTCTAATTATGTTAGTATCTAAATAATCGCTAGTCCACAAGCATCACAACCTTATTGTCTTTATTGATAGTTTGCTCAGCTATTTTGAGTAGATTAATCAGCTCAGGTATCGATTTGAATATCTGGTTCATTCGATAGTTAGGCACAAACTGTGAATAACTATCGGTTAAACCAATTAGAATTAGGTCTATACTTAATTCACGATCCATTACGAAACCCAAACTGGATAACCTCTCAATGTATCCATACATCTTTAGCACATACTGTGCTAGAGATGATCCCTCAACCATCTTAGATTGGAAAAGGAACCTTGAGGTCTCGAACCTTTCAGACCGAGCTTGCTTATATAATAGTTCCCTTAGATGGTAGACTATGGTATGAGCATCTATAGCCTCATGCTAATTTTATAGTTTTGGTGACATAGAGATCAATATTATACAGCTAGCCAGCTCACTATCATCCAGTAGCTTCTTATAAGCTTTTTGATCCTCATCAGATGCATCGAAAGTAGGGGGATCAAAAAGTGGTTCATCTAGGACATATCCTAGTTTCTCAACTTTGAAAACAATTCTCAAATTCTGTAGCCAATCCAAGAAGTTAGGTCCCGTGAGTTTGTTGGAGACTAATAGAGAGTGTAGGTTCGCACTGGACGAAGACATCGTGGCGATTCAATAACCTAGAAGAATGAAACAAAGTTTTATAATGTACACTAGTGCATATCGACAAGGACTTTAATCACATGCATTATAGGTCCCACTATTCTTATTCAAATCTATAGCCCTTCCTACGAATTCGAGAAAACTTATAATTTTCTTAATAGGTCGATATCTAATATCACCAAGAATGATCTTGGGTTTGTCCAACAAGTCATCTTAGGTCAATCGGTAGGTATCATTCATACCAATTGCATTTAGTTATGCAACTATTAACTTGTGCCATCAACTATTAATTTAGCACACTCATTTGGTTATTAACTCTTGCTTTGTAAACATCCCATGTATATAATCCAACTTCGCCTCTATCCATGTTGACCTTGGGTTGGTCCAACAAATCAATGTTTCTAGTTAGGACCAATCCATTAATACAAAAATCTAATTTCCATGGTTTGAACATATTCGTGTGGAGCGGGCTTGGGTTTGTATAACAACCCAACTCTAAAAGAATTCTAGTTCTTGCCATATCAATGGAAGGTGTAAGTCCTAATATTTCGGTTAAAGGATTTGTTTTTTGGTCTCATCAATACTTGGATGATATTATATATATATGACATTTATATATTCAGATTATGGACAACTTAATTAAATTGAGTCTATGTCCATAACCACCCTTAAAATGCATCTAATGCATGTATATCATACAAAGGAGGTTTAATTGAGGTTGTGACTTAACTATGCATCAAAAGTTCATGATTCAATTCAACTCTTGAATCGAATCAAGTACTAGTATTAGTTTTGGCTAATTCGAATTATGAATGTGATTCGATTAGGAACCTTAAAATTCAATTATTTTAATGTCCAAATTAAACACTTTAATTCTAGTATATATGCCTTTTTTTTAGTCACACTAGAAATGCTATGCTCTAATTGGATTAATTCTAAATTAATCTCTAAGGTTTCTGAAATTCTCATACATCAATTAGTCATTTATAATATCCCTAGGTCATCTCAATTTTATCTTAAAAGTTTCGGCACAAGCCAAAAATATCTTGACGACCAAAATCATCAAGATAAATAATTTAAGCTACTAGACACTAAATGGACTGATTCGATGTTCAAAAATTTTCTAGAATCCTAAATTCAAGCATATGCACTAAGCATACTACTACCATCAAAATAATACATTTCTTATCTCATAAAAACTTTATTAAGGTCTTATAACTGAAAAACATATACTATAAATCATTAATTAAGTCAACTCCATTAGCTTTCAAAAAGTTGAGCAATGTTGACTTTGACTTGATTTATTAATTGAATCAAATTCAATTAATTCTGAAAAAATTCCAGAGTCATATATATTACAAATGTGCCCAATAATTTTTTTTTAAAACTAATTCCTAGGAATTATTTATTAACTAAGTGGAATTAGCTAGCACATCATATATCTATAACACTTGTCATATTACTTCTAACACTAATCATACTTTACATCATGCATGCATAAGATAATCACTTTAACAACATGTGTCATTTATCTCAGATAATCACTTTAACAACAAGTGTCATGCATCTCATATACGTGGCAACATCTTATCTTGCATGTGCAGGCATAAAATTCATAAAAACAATTTTTGTAAAAATTAATATGGAATTTACAAGCATGCATATTCATCAGATTTCCAGATTTTCCCAGAACTTCATAAATGCATTGTAACATCCTATTCCCATACTAAGGGTTAGAACCCTAAAATACGGTACATGTGAGATCAATGAGAGATTAAGAAAAATGCATCTCATGCTCATATATATTGTTAGCACACACATGTGAATTTGAATTTTTGCGCACACGAAAATATTTGTACGTGCATTCATTGACGAATTCCGATTATAATTGATTTTAAATGTGATTATGTGAGAATTGTTAATTAATTGTATTGAAAATCGATGTGGAGAATATATGTATTGATTTAGATTTTTTAGAGAATTTTAGGAAAAATTCTAAAAATTTGGGTAATTTTTGGACTAGGAAAAATGTCAAGTGGTAAGACAAATTATAAAGGACAGTAGAATTAACTGTCAAATGGAAATGGAAATTTTGATAAATGACTTTGGGATTTATTAAAAAATGTCATTGAAAATTGAGAGACAATTGGATTAGAAATTGTGGGACAAATGAACTAGAGATTTAATGACATTTGATACAAATTTAGAAGATATTTATTTGGTTACTCAAGTGGGAAGTGTCTGACATGTGTCATGACACTCACCAAGCCTTTTAAAACTCACGTTTTTAACACCTTATAAGATATCTTTATTTTTGTGTCTCATTTGTATTAAACACTCTCATTCTTCATTCTTTTCTCTCCATCTACGAAACTCTCACCAACATTCACCATTTTGAAGTTTGCTATCATCCAACAACCTACTACTTCAACAAGATTTGATCATCATCATCTTGCTACTTCAAAACTTAACCTATTTCTCCTTACATGAGGAAGATGGTGTAAGCCTCGGAAAAGCTAGGTCAAGTGATTTTTGAAGAAGTTTTGAGTTAAACAAGTAAGTAAATGATAGTGGTGGCTGAAGAGTGATGATAGCAAATAAAAAAAAGAGTAAATCTAGGTATATTTTCGTGTATATGATGAAGTCTTGAATTTATATTATATATAGTAGTGGAATAAAGAATGAGAATTGGAGTTGAATATGTGCAAAAATTTGGAGTTGAAATTGCATAAGAATATATTATGTTTTGATGTTTTTGATCAATCATGGATTTTGATTTGTGTGTGTATAATAATGAGTTGAAATGACGTTAAGAATGAAGAGTAAATGAAGTAGAAAGGGTGATCTTTGTACAAGATGTGTTAGGTGCAAGAGGTTGGATGTTGTAAAATCTGAAAGATATAGCAGTAACTTTTTCACTGATCGTGCTTCTATGAAAGTTTGTCGCGGCCATCTTCTTGGTTTGCCGCAGCCAATTTACAGGATCTCATGAGGAATTTTCCTCTCGGGAAAAGTTCTCTGCGCCAACTTGTAAGATTTCACGAGGAATTTTTCTCTCGGGAAAAGTTCGTCGCAACCAACTTTCCTGCATAACTTAAACACACATTGGTATTTTGACAATATCTCGCACTGTAGTTATCCAAATGGAATGATTTTTCATTTGGAATTAACTAGAGACATAGGGCTACAAATTGTTTGGAGAAATCAAATTTTAATTCAGTCTCTAAGAATTTCAATTTCTAGATGAAAATTGAGTACAGGGAACTATTTCAGTATAAGAGCAGTTTGAAGTGTTTGGGTATAACTTTTAGATTGCTAAACCAAATTGAATGCCCTTCATGTCATTAGAAACTTAAGAGATAGGAGAACAATTTTATAGAAGAAAGTATTGCCAAATTACTTCATTTGCTTTTTCTAAATGATCAAGAACAGTAGACCCAAAAGTTAGCTTTTGGAAAAAAAAACTGAAATGATTCATTGGGTTATGAAATTAGATTCAAAGTGTTTATTTGAGGTATAAACCCTTCGTACAAATGATACTTAAGTGAGTTTTGATATATGGTTGATAATGTGATGAAAATAATGGAAAGATACCCAGGATTGCCATTGAGCATGTATTGTATATATTGCACATACACATTTGTGCATAAAGAAATACTTATAATTGTGCAATTATTAATGCGTGTGGAATGTGTGTATTGCATAATTTTGATGCGCAGAATAAATGTCTACATTCATACATTTCCAAATCTTGGAAGTAATTGCTAATCTTGAGTGTACTATAAGTCGACTTAGATGGTCTCATTTCATTGTTTATTTTGATTTCAATTTCTGAATTAAATGACTACAGTTATGATTATTATGCAATATGAATATAATTGATATGAATGTGATTTTCTTATGATGATTCCAAACAATGAATGTCTAAGACTTGATGTATAAATGTGATATTAAAGTGCTACTTGTATGTGAATGAGAAGAAATAAGTGTATTTTTAACTTAAATATTGAATGCCAGACCGAGGTCCAATGATATGTGAAAATGAATATGTAAAGTGAAATAAAGTGACTGATTGATCATATGTCACTGATGCATTTCATTACATAAATGCATGATAACATAAACGTAGTTGTTATCAAAGTAGCCACCGAAAAAGAGCTTAAAGCTCATAATGCGAAAAAGAGCTTAAAGCTCAGATTGTGAAAAAGAGCTAAAAGCTCAAAAAGTTTATAAGAGCCAAAGGCTCACTATGTAAATTGAGCCCTATATCCCTAATGGATAAGGGACAGTTATCAATGAGCTTGGTATCCACAATGGATACGGGACAGTTATAGGCACTTGGTCATAACAAAGTAACAAATTGAAAGTGAGTCTCATGTGTACTGTATATGCCTGATATGAATGATTATAATGGTTTGAATAATTTCTGAATGTGATATATGTTGAATGTAAAATGTGAAATGACTAATCAAGTGTATGTTATTCAACATAATGAATTAAAGATAAGAGGTGAACTGTATGATTATATGAACTGTATGTTTATGTGATTGAATGAGCCATCGAGGATGGTCACTTACTGAATTTGTAAAACTCACCCAAAATTTGCAATATTTTTCAGGCTCAGAAGAGTTACCCCATCAGGAAAACGGGAGTATAGCCACTACATTCAAGTAAGAGATAGAGGTCAGGATCAGTTTGCATCAGCATTTGTACTTTCTTTTTTTGTATCAATTTGTGTATTCCGAGATTTCTGTACAATTTTCTATATGTAATAACTTTTGAAATTGGAAATGTTTTGAATGAGAGTGATCAAAGTGTAATAATAATCGTGATTTTGATGTTTATGAAATAAAAATATAGGCCTAAATTTGATTATTGAATTCTGCACACACGAGTGCGTTTTTTTTGAAAAATTTGTACTGAGTTTCGAGTGTTTGACTAATTGATTGTTCTAACATGTCACCCTCATGGGGTACGCACTCAGATATCACTCAGGATGTTGGATACGTGTCTTGCGAGAGTGGGGTGCTACATTTTGGTATCAGAGCCTAGATTTACTATCTCATATGGGCATTTTCCAAAATAGGAGTCAAGTTACATGCATTTTAGATATATCTTAGCATGCAGGGGCAACTAATCTCTAGTCTAAGTCACATTTACATGAGTTACATGCATGAGCATTCCTTAAGAGTTTGAGCTGTTAGAAGCACTGAGAAGAATGATGATGTGTCAGAATGTGAGGAAATGAAGGTTTATGGATATTTAGAAATGAGAAATAGTATTTGGTTCTATATGATAGATGAAGATTCACTACATTTGTATGTGTAGTTGTATGATTGAACATGATATCAATATTGCACTGTGATGATATACCCTTAAATGTGATATAGATGTGAATATATTGTTGAGGATTGTTTGAAGAAAGTAGAGATATAAGTAGAAATGATAAGATTAAAGTATACAAGCATAATGCAGTCAAAACCTAAATTTGTTATGATTTTAAGAAGATGAATTTGGAACCGAAATGGTTGTTTGATTAATGTTACAAGAGTTATGATTTAGCATATGAAGATGTCTTTGACATTGAGATCAGAATTTCATAAGGATTATGCATCTATAATTCTGAATGGATTGAGGATATAGATATGGAAGATGAAATAAATGACCATAAGAAAATGAGATAGAAATGATGAAAGAATAGAAGGGGAATGAAGTAGACAGAAATGTTTTACATGAGAAGAATGATGTGTAGTAAGAAGAAGGTTAGAAATGCATACAAGATAGGATATTATGTAATAAGTATATTTAAGAAAAATATGAAGAATCAAATGAGAAGAGTTAATGCAATCAACATAGTAGTTGAATTAATATGAAATGATGTAAAATTAGAAGAGAGAAATTTTGGAAAAATTGGAGTAGAATTAATGTTAGTATGTGTGTTAATGTGAGGAAGAAAGTGTAGAGCACGATAGTGGCCTGACAAAAATAGGTTTCTATCACGATCGTGGCAAGGATACCCCGATCGTGGGTAAGGATAAAGAGAGAAATATTATCTAGGATCAATAGAGATCAAAGTATCATTCACGTAAGATATAAATTGGTGAATTGTGGGAGATAAATCTTTAGACAAAATGGGATGACTTTGATGATACACACCTAAGCATATATGATAGTAATCATGTTTACTACTTCATCGAGTTTGGGTAATTAGAACATTATGACCTTGTAAGAACGATAGAAATTAGTCTTCTTGAGGTATTAAGAATGGCTGATAATGCAATAACGATAACAATTGATTAATAAAGGTTACATGAATAGTATAATGATAGTAGCCAGAAGTATTCTTTCAAAGAAGAAGAATTTCACCGAATTAGGTTCAGCAGACCAAATAGTTTATTTTTAAGAATGATCAATGAAGGAACAAATCATAAATGAATATTTAATGATTCAAAAGTGAATATTGGAGTCCCATTCCTAACGGAGACTCAAACATAAGATATAGAATATGCTACTGAGAGTGTATGTATTTGTTGATGTAAAGTATCCAACTATGTGATTGGATTTTTGAATTTGAGGAGACATTATTGCTAATGTGAGGAAAATTTTGTTCCACATTATATTATATGCAAATATGCATAGGAGATACATATTAGGTCTGATGAATGTGTTGCTAACACAAGAAGTTAAGATTTCAAATAAATTAAAATGTGTGGAGAAACTAGTATGAATGAATAGACAATAAAATAAGTCAATGTGAAATCAGAGGAAATCGAATGAATCGAGAAAATTATTCCAGAAAATAATTCAATTGGTAAATAGAAAATAAAATGAGATAATGTTACCTCATTAAGGAATTAGTCACCTAAAGGATTACGAGAACCAATAATGGGCATATAGAGTTTTGACTATATCTGTTTGAGTTAACAAATGCCCCTGACAATAACATGGCATTGAAGATTAAAGCAATCCAAGAAAAAGTAGATCAATTATTGACTATGATTATAGATGATATATCAAATGTGTTCAAAAAGATGAGAGGAATGTTTTGAATATTTGAGGTAATTCTTACATATCATGAACGTAGAAGCAATTATATGCCAAGTTTAATAAGAGTGAATCTTAGCTTGATCAAATAAAATGTTGGGTTGTATAGTATCTGAATAGGGCATATTGGGAGATCCAAAGAAAATAAAGGTAATAATGAAGTGAGAAAACTCTAAGGCATATATAAGAGATCCGGAGTTCTATAGAATTAGTTGGAAATTGGACACTACGAAAAGTTGTTAAGGAGATTTTACTGATCTTAGCCCGTTTGGTTTTGGAGATTAGGTCGTATGTAATGATGTTTCACACCAGAGACTAGGATGAAATCTAATGCATCCAAATAAAGTTATTTCATATGCATAGAGACAATTAAAGTCTCATGAGTTGATTATTTGATATATAAATTGAAAACTTTCTACAACAGTAATTGGTTTGAGAGTTTGGAGACATTAGATGTATAGAGACATTTCAAATTTTATACAAATCATTTAAGTTGAGGTAATTATTGAGTTTGAATGGATTGAATATAAGACTAAGACAGGGGATAGAATTACTAAAAGATCATGATTGTGCAAATGAGTATTTCTCGGTAAAGCTAATGTGTATCTGATGCTTGAATAGAAAATTCAATAATGGTGTATCATAAATTTAAATATTGAGGTTACTAAATCTAGTGCAATAAAGAGCATAAGGTGTCAAGATGAAGTTTGGGCAAAATGAAGGATTATTGGCTACACCGAGATTTAAAAAAATTCGTTTTGTATGAAAGGATTAGCAAAGCCAAAGTGAGGATCCAGAATTAGGAATCTTATTGAGGAATTGAAAATGAATATGAATTTTGAGTTTGAAGTAGAAAAAGATACTTTGTGACTGAAATAAGAAGTATGTGTACCCGATAAACATGATTGAGCAAAGAGATTACTAGAGATAGCACAAATAATAACCCAGGCTATACATCCTAGTAGGAATACGCCGAAATAGTACTTAACAGCTAAGGATGTAGAAATAAGTGACTGCATACATGAATTGCCAAGAGTCTTAACTATTGGAGATATGCTTAAAGCTTATATTTTGGAGTTCATAGGAACATGAGATCAATGTATAGTTCTAATTGACTTCAAGCATAAAAAGCATTATCATAGTGATATCATTATAATATTGTATGAGGTGTTATACGATAAAAAGAGTCGTTCTCCTTTACATTGAAACGAAGAGGGCCAAAAAAAAAGAATAAGGGCCAGAATTGACTCGAGATACTGTTAATAAGTGAATTGATCTATGTTATAAATTAAATGACTTAAGAAAGACGAATGAATTAGGTGGATCAACACCAAAGATTTGGAATAAAGTGAGATAGACACATGAGTTAAGAGTATTAACACTGAAGAGAAGTGAAAAAAAATGAAATGTTTCCGAGGGTATCACCTTGGTAAGGTGTGCTCAGATGAGGAAAAGGGATAAACTAAGCTCGAATTGTATTGGTCCACAAGAAGTTATTGAAAGCATAGGACCATTAACATATGAGTTGGTATTACCAACAAAGAAGTCTTAGATTCATAATGTGTTATATGTGAGTATGCTAAGAAATAATGATATGATCTGACAAAGATGAATTATCAGCACAGGAAATAAAAATAGTGAGTAATCTAAAATATATTGAGAAAATAGTAACGATAGTGCCTCTTTGAACAAATATATAATAATTTTGAGGACGAAATTTATTTTTTTTGGGGGGGTGGGGGAATGTAACATCCCTTTCCCATACTAAGGGTTAGAACCCTAAAATACGGTATATGTGAGATCAATGAGAGATTAAGAAAAATGCATCTTATGCTCATACATATTATTAGCATACACACATGTGAATTTGAATTTTTGCACACATGACATATTTGTACATGCATTCATTGATGAATTCCGGGTATAATTGATTATAAATGTGATTATGTGAGAATTGTGAATCAGTTTTATTGAAAATTGATACGAAGAATATATGTATTGATTTAGAATTTTTAGAGAATTTTAGGAAATTTTTGAAAATTTATGTAATTTTTGGACTAAAAAAAAGGTCAAGTGGCAAGACAAATGATAAAGAGTAGTAGAATTAACTATCAAATGGAAATGGAAATTTTGATAAATGACTTTGGGATTTATTAATAAATGTCATTGAAAATTGAGAGACAATTGGATTACAAATTGTGGGACAAAACATTGGGTATAAATTTAGAAGATATTTATTTGGTTAATCAAGTGGGAAGTGTTTGACATGTGTCACGACACTCACCGAGCCTTTCAAAACTCATGTTTTTAACACCTTACAAGACATCTTTATTTTTTTCTTTCATTTGTATTAAACACTCTCATTCTTCATTCTTTTCTCTCCATCTACGAAACTCTCACCAACGTTCACCATTTTAAAGTTTGCTATCATCCAACAACCTACTGCTTCAACAAGATTCGATCATCATCATCTAGCTACTATAAAACCTAACCTATTTCTCCTTACATGATGAAGATGGTGTAAGCCTCGGAGAAGCCAGGTCAAGTGATTTTTGAAGAAGTTTTGAGTTAAACAAGTAAATGAAAGTTTTTCATGATCTTTGCTAAATAGAAATGTTATGATGATGGGCTAGAGATAGCATGAGCATGATAGTGGTGGCTGAAGAGTGATGATAGTGAATTAAAAAATAAGTAGATCTAGGTATATTTTCCTGTATATGATGATGTCTTGAATTTAGATGATATATAGTAGTGAAATAAAAAACGTAAATTGGAGTTAAATATATGCAAAAATTTGGAGTTGAAATTGTATAAGAATATGTTATATTTTGGTGTTTTTGATCAATCATGGATTTTGATTTGTGTGTGTATAATAATGAGTTGAAATGGAGTTAAGAATGAAGAGTAAATGAAGTAGAAAGGGTGATCTTTATACAAGATGTGTTAGGTGCAAAAGGTTGGATGTTGTAAAATCTGGAAGATATAGCAGTAACTTTTTCACTAATTGTGTTTCTATAAAAGTTTGCTACGGCCAACTCCTTGGTTCACCACAGCCAACTTGCAGGATTTCACGAGAAAATTTTCTCTCAGGAAAAGTTCACCGCGGCCAACTCCTGGCTTCGTTAGAGCCAACTTTCCTACCCAACTTAAACATGCATTGGTATTTTGACAATATCTCGTCCTGTAGTTATCCAAATGGAATGATTTTTCATTTGGAGTCAACTAGAGACATAGGAATACAAATTTTAAGAAGAAATTGAATTTTAATTCAGTCTCTAAGAATTTCAATTTCTGGATGGAAATTGAGTACAAGGCACTATTTCAGTATAAAAACAGTCTGAAAGTATTTGGGGCATAACCTTTATATTACTGAACCAAATTGAATGATCTTAGTGTCATTAGAAACTTAAGAGATAGGAGAACAATTTTATAGAAGAAAGTATTGCCAAATTACTTCATTTTCATTGTCTAAATGATCAAGAACAGTAGATTAGAAAGTCAACTTTTGGAAAAAAATCTGAAATGACTCATTGGGTTATGAAATTAGATTCAAAATGTTTATATGAGGTATAAACCCTTCGTACAAATGATACTTAAGCGAGTTTTGATATATGATTGATAATGTGATGAAAATAATGGAAAGATACCTGAGATTGTCATTGAGTATGCATTGTATATATTGCACATATACATTTGTGCATTAAGGAATACTTATAATTATGCAATTATTAATGTGTGTGCAATGTGTGTATTGCATAATTTTGATCTGCAGGATAAATGTCCACATTCATAAGTTTCCAGATCTTGGAAGCAATTGCTAATTTGGAGCATACTGTGAGTCGACTTAGACGGTCTCATTTCATTGTTTGTTTTGATTTTAATTTATGAATTGAATGACCACGGTTATGATTATTATGCAATGTGAATATAATTGATATGAATATGATTTGCTTATGTTGATGCCAGAAAATGAAGGTTCGAGACTTGATGCATAAATGTGATATTGAAGTGCTACTTATATGTGAATGAGAAGAAATAAATGTATTCTCAACTTAAATGTTGAATGTCGAATCGAGGTCCGATGATATGTGAAAGTGAATGTGTAAAGTGAAATAAAGTGACTGATTGATCATATGTAACTGATGCATTTCATTACATGAATGCATGATAACATAAAGGCAGTTGTGACTGGAGTAGCCACTGAAAAAGTGTTTAAAGCTCAGATTGTGAAAAAGAGTTTAAAGCTCAGAAAGTGTATAAGAGCCAAAGACTGACTATGTAAAATAAGCCCTATATCCCTAAAAGATACAGGACAGTTATTAATAAGCCCGATATTCACAATGGATACGGGACAGTTATAGGCACTCGGTCGTAACAAAGTAACAAATTGAAAGTGAGTCTCATGTGCAGTGCATATGCCTGATATGAATGATTATAATGGTTTGAATAATTTCTGTATGTGATATGTGTTAAATGTAAATTGTGAAATGACTGATCAAGTGTATGTTATTTAACATGATGAATTAAAGATATGAGGTGAACCACATGATTATATGAACTGTATGCTTGTGTGATTGAGTGAGCCATCGAGGATGGTCACTCACTGAGTTTACGAAACTTACCTAAAATTTGCAATATTTTTTAGGCTCAGAAGAGTTACCTCATTAGGCAAACGATAGTATAGCCACTGCATTCAATAAGAGATAGACGTCGGGATCAATTCGTACCTGCATTTGTATTTTCTTATTTTGTATCAATTTATGTATTTCGCGATTTCTGTACAATATTCTGTATGTAATAACTTCTGAAATTGGAAATGTTTTGAATGAGAGTGATCAAAGTGTAATAATAATTGTGATTTTGATGTTTATGAAATAAAAGTACGGGCCTGAATTTGATTATTGATTTTCGCACACGCGAGTGAGTTTTTTTTGAAAAATTTGTACTGAGTTTTGAGTGTTTGACTAATTGATTGTTCTAGCATGCCACCCTCATGGGGTACGCTCTTGGATATCACCCAGGATGTCGAATACATGTCTTGTAAGAGTGGGGTGATACATGCATCAGGCTGAAACTATCAATGACATTCAATTGCATATTCCTTTGACAGAAACATAAATAACACTTTATAAACATTTCTATGAAAGAAAATAAAAAAAAACTTTTTCTTGAATTATTACAAAATTTTCAAAATCAACACATGTATTTAGTTTTCTAAAAGTTCCCAGAAACCAAAATATGAATATAGTAGATATTAATTCAAAATAAAGTAGCATATTTCAATTCTAATTTCCTTTGACAGAAACATGATATAAGACCTTATAAATATTTATGTGAAAGAAAATCAAAAAAAATAATTTTTCTATAATTTTTATGAATTATTCCAAATCAACATGCATCTTAGTCATAACCCAGTAAACACTTTACATATATTTAATACATCATCTAATGCATGCATAAACTTGCTTTGATACCACTATTAAGATTCTATGGATTCATGTATCACATGCATGATAATGTAGCAAAAGTGTCAGAATCTAATTCTGACCACATGATAGCCCGAAAATCTAGAAACACACATGCATGTATAAACAAATCATAAGAACATGAAATTGTACCTTTTATTCTCCTCCTTTCTTGATTCTTCTCCTTGTTTGGATTGTAGCAAACACGAAACCCTTCCTTGATCATGCAAAGAGGAAGAAGAAGCAGTGTGCAAGGGTGGTTAGAATACCAAACTTGATGAATTCATGTAGATGTTCAAATGGAGAGATATATCAAGAATATCTTGCATACAATTAGATTTATGCAACAATTGCAAAAATTTCATGAAGAAGACTTAAGACCACTTCTCTCTCTCCAAAACTTTTCTAGACCCCTTATCCTCTCACTTGAGTTTGTCAGACTACACAAGTGAAGAACTCACTTACGTACATCTATCATGCCTTAAGCCATGATCGTGGATTATGAGCCTTAAGCCACGATTGTGGCCTTCTAAAACCAGCCATCCACACTTTGTTTTTCATCCAATCTTTTATGAGTTTAACTCTTAAGTTCCAAATTATTTTAGGCACTTGAATCAACTCTTAATTTGAGCAAATCATGGATGGTTTCATGCCACTTGAATTAACTCTTAATTCAACCAAATTATGAAAGGTTTCATGATGCCAATTTACTGAAATTTAAGTGGATTAACATACGAACTCTTCGATAGTTAATTATATTACTTAAAAATCTTTTTATAGACAATTACCATGCAATTCATCCCTTTACCATTCTATACCCTACTTGGTTCGAAGTATGGGCTATATGTCAACTCCCATTAAATTGACTACATCATATCTAGTCTAAGTGATGTTAATTCTTATCCTGAGATCTCATTACTCCATGTGTCATTGAAGACTCTCTTCATGACATATAACTGCTTTGTTCAAAGATTCCTGAGTAATGACCTCAATAAGAGGCCGTGGATATCATCTCCGTCAATCAAAAGTGGTGAATTATTTATTGGCTACCAATTACCTTTGAATATTAATAGCTGTACCCAATCACCACCCTAAGAGTGACCTCGTCTTGAGATAACAAGGAATGATGTCAAAACACATGATTAGTATCTAAGATATCTTTGAGTACCTCAATTCTAAGCATATTTGCACCATTGCTATGATGAGATTAATCATTGACATTTGATAGATCATCCATAGAATAATCTCATAGCGGGTCATCTGATGTACTTACTACTCTTAGTGAGCATCCACATGTTAATTCTAAACATCTTAGACTTATAGTTTGTGAGATCCACTGCTTGATCAAATCAAGGAGTATAGCATGTGCTAGTCTATTTGCACTAATAATGTCTTATGTTATTAATCCTATGACCAGGGATTATTTAGATACTAATATAACTACACATGATAAGAATCTCATTATCATGATCTCATCATGATTTCCTTTATGCTATGTTTTGTGTCATTAACTTTATTAATTCGATTTAAGATCAACATCAATTTCTATATAAATGAACATCAAATTAATGAAAATTACCTTTCGCTTTATTAATCAAAATAAAGTTTGTACAAAAGTGATAAAAGTGATTGCCTTTAGAGCACTACTTTAACACGTTGTGGATACCAGGCTCATTTCATATACTGTTCCCTATCCATTGTGGATACCGGTCTCATTGTTATCTAAGCCTGTAGCTCTATATGCACACTCTTGAGCTTAAAACTCTTGTTTACACATTAGTTATTGTGGTTACAACTCCTTTATTTGATCATGCATTTCAATGTAATGAGAAACATCAATTCACATATTATGCTTTCAGTACATTTCATTCAATGTGCTTCTGTCATATATCAAATTCTTCGAACCTAAGTTTAGCATTCATCATTCAATTGTTCATACGTTCCACATTACACATACAATTCAATAGAAGTACATATAATTTGAGTTTACACATCTAGGTTAACTTACAGTACGCTCCAAAGAAGTTATTGCCTTGATGATCCAACGATGTTTAGATGTTCGTGATCAACTTGTGCATCTATAGTAAAGCAATACACACATAGTTCACAATCACTAATTTGTTCAATCACATGAATATACAATCATGCACATATATCTGTGTCATGCTCAATGCATGCTTAATTGACCTTTTCAGGTATGTATTCTTATTCACAAGTCTTGACCATTCAATTATTATAGCTTTTATATTACCACTTTGCATTCAAGTTTATACCTTGAGTAAGTTTGATTACTCTAAGTTCATCAATTATACAATCATCAACCTTTTCTAGCAATATACATTCACCCAATTCTCATTCATTCATAGCTAATACACCTTACTCATATCCTTTGGATCATATTTGCATTTATAAGAACACCTTTATTCCTTTAATAACTCAAAATTCAAATACATTGATATCAAGACAATCCATTCCTTAAGTAATGACATCACTTAACAACCTAAACTTGTTGAACCCTTAACCAATTAATCAAGCAAAAATCTATGTTCATTTTAAGCCTTAATCAAGTCTAAATACACCATTGTTGACTGAATTATCCTCATTTGGTTCAATAAATTCACAAAATTGAAATTATCATTTTAAAGCTTTGGCTATAATTGTGGGTGACCTTCCCAAGATCATAGGATGAGTTCCCTAAAGTGCATTATCTAATTTCCCTCAATTTGCTAGATTCAAACACCTTCATACCAAATTCAAAACACCTTCATAATAGTCTATTAATTGTAGCTTAAGTATACCTTAATTATACTTCAATTCCTCATCAAATTCATCTCCAAGTCCAACTCAAAATCATTCATTTGGCAACTCATAAACTATTGTCTTTCATGCAAGCGAAAAAAAGAACAAAAACTATCATTCATGCATCATTTTCCAGCACTCATTTCACTCCAATATCACAATCAATCTATCTTTAATTCAATCATCATTAAGTTCTATTAACATATATCACAAGAGATCAGTCTTTCACTTACTTGATTAGCTAAACTGCCACGTCAATTATTAAGCTAACCTAGCCTTCTATACATGTAAGCACAATTCTAAGAACAAGGTAGAAGTAAAATGGTTTTCAGCAAAGGTCAAAAAATAGCAGCAAGTACAATAATGATCTAGTTCTATAACTATCTTTATGAAGGGTAAAAGAATGGATTTTGGTGTGGTAATTGAACACAAACGTAAGCAAAACACAGAGATGTGAGGGTCTGGGTGTTTCGGTGGTGAGAGGAAAGGAGAAGAAACCATGCAGTAGAAACTTCAAGAAAGATGAGTGACTCTACATTTGCTTAAGCCTTTTGGTGCAAGGTGTCTTTGTTTTAAAAGGAAACATGTCATCCAAGGAGATAAGCTGCATGTCCTCTTATGTGGCTACCAAATACCATCAAAATCCTAGGCCATTTGTCACTTCATCAAAATCCTAGGCCATTTGTCACTTACTCAATACTGCCATTAGTCACTTAATTTTCTATGCCAAATGTCACTCATTTTATAGGCTTATTCATCCTAATTTTTCATGTGTCAACTTGTCTTACCATTTGACATTTTTACTAGACTAAATGTATATTTTAATTCATCACTCTTCTAATTGTAACTATTAACTCTAAATTACTAATTTTAATCCATCAAACCAAAATTCAAGGCATATACAATTCATAATCATATCATAATCATTTTAAACCTTTCATACTCCGGAATCTGTCAATTGAGTGCACATACAATCTTTGTAATGTTTTCCAAATCAACATTCATGTGTGTATATATGCTTATGTTATGCATGTGAATGAAATGCACCTCATTAATTCTAAAATGATATGACTCAAAAGTCTAACATTC